>JASANE010000919.1:0-16225 GCA_030248225.1 Trileptium ribeirensis
GACTAAACACCCCTAGGACCTCGTAGGTTACACCAAGGTTCAATTAAAATGTCGAATGCGTCCTTCGTGCAATGGTTATAACCTCAGGTCCATCAAATGCCAAAACCATAGCCCTTGCACACGCCTAAGCATTTGCGATAGCGTCGCGTGTTTGACGATATTATTACATTCGCGCAGGGAAATGAAATTAGCGGTTGCTTTCCATCATGCAATAGTTATCATTATCGTTTATGTAAATTAGTTTTACATCTACATGCCATAATGCAATAGTTTGCACTACTGCTAGTGTTATAGCGCAATGGCTTTGATAAATGCACTCTTTCGTGCATTCGTCTACAGCCCAAGTAGGCCGAAAGCGCGGAAATAAAATTCAGGCCAAGCGTAATCGTGAGTCTTAGCCAAACCTAAGTTTCTTATATGAGACATAAACTAATCCTAAGCCTAATGCATCATTTCCCTTAAGATGTGTGCACCTAGGGTCGGATTCTGTCACAGAGGCAATTCCGGCTCGTGGCAAAAACGCACAGCCACACGCGGCCCTTCATAAATAAAATAAATAGATAAGCTATGCTAGTATGTTTGTACGGGCCGGGAATGGCTATTTCTCAGGGTTTAATAGCCGGGACGTGCTACTGAAAAAATATTTATTACATTCAGTTTAGCAGATTGTGTTACATTGAAAATATTTAACTCTGGGCACAAAAAAAGCCAAGATTAGTAATAATTAAAAGCGCATAAATCCAGGCAAAATAAAAATTTAAATATCGCTATTTTCAAAAATTTTGTTTAAGCGCCTTTTGCAAGCCAACCTTGTAGCTATGTAAAGCATGCTTTTTCATGCATGAAAATTATGCTATTGTAACTGGAAAGATGTTTTACGAATATATGGCCATAACTATCATCTATTTCCATTTTTTAGCAATTTTCCATTGTCGTCATATATTTCTGGCTTTTAAAGCCGATTCCGGCTTGGGCCAATCTTACAGTGAATATAACATGATATTAGTAATATGAATGTGATGACAAAATATTAAATTTTATGTTTTTTGGGCTAGTGTCTGAGAATAAGTATCAAATTATAGCTGGTCGGAGGAGAAAGAGTGGGGCCTATTTGAGCTCGCTGACTATTCAAAGAGTCGTACTGAGCTTTCCGGTCTCCAACCAAATATTATTTATTCATAAATTTATTATATTTTGTACAATATATTTTTCAATTCAAGGCTCTCCTTTTTGACGTACAGGGTGAGGCCTGATATTCCCGGAACTGTCGCATATTTTAACTTATACAGTTAAACGAGACATGGTAGACCTTAATTATTTCCTGTTCACATTATGTCCAAACCGAGCAGCCTTCCGCGGAAACATAAAAAATTAAGAGCAAATATAAAACGGCAACCAATCAATCATAGGATTGCAGTGACACAATATATGAAAACAAGTATATAATTTCTTCAGAAGATACTATGATATCTAAACAGGTGCAAATTGCTGAAAAAATGTTAGCTTTGTTTGTCAAATGCTCGAACAGAACAACTAGTTTTCGTGCTTTTTATTACTACAGACCATATATGCACGAGGTCCTAACAGGGCTACCTGGCACTTCGAGCATGGGACGTCATCGGGGAGGAGGAGATAAATTTTTGAAATTTTTTAGATACTAAATTTTTTAAATTTTATCAAATTTCATCCTATTTTTGCCAAATTTTCCCAATTTTAGCCAATTTTCTTCATATTTCCTACCATTTCCACCAAAATTTTCGAGCAATTATTTGTTCTCTAGAATATTTTTTATTGTTGATTAATATATTTTATGGGGGCAATGCATCTCCCCACCCCCCCGCATTTCACGAGGGTACAAAAAATTCCCCTGTATTTCGAGAGGAGATAATTTTGTCCCCCCCTTTCCCTCCACGAAATCTGGGGTGCGAAATTGGCCACTCTCGAAATACAGGCGGTGAGGGAATTTGTCCGCTCCCATGAAATGCAAGGGAAAAACATGAAGTTTCTCGCCGTTAAAGGGGACAGCGCGAAACGCACCCCGACATCTTTATAAGCTTAACACGCATAAGCTAAAAAGTGTCATACCCTTCAGCAAAACACCATCAACTTTTGGTCATACCAACAGCGAACAGCCGGTGCATTTGGATGCTTGGCAGAATGAAGTATGAAGTGTAGCAAATTCGGCGCGATAGCTGGTAGCCCTCTCTTCTTGGCAAAATGAGGATGTGCGATAGGGGTTAGCGACAGTATCGACGAGCTTGCTATGCACACTGTTGTGCCTGAAATAAATCCACGATCTAACAGTCGCTTACCGCTGTCTTAGCAAGATACGCAGCATGTAGGCAGTCCGTTGCACTTGAATGCTGCGAAACCGATGTGTGTTTAGAATCCTATTTCTTGCCTTCGCTTTTGAGAACATGACTTTGCTACTGAACTAGTGCTAGCTTAGACTGGTCCGGACCGCCTTTGTTCACATACAGCCGACGGTGTTGTCAGGCCTAAGGAAGAGCGAAGTAAACGAAGCACCATATTTGGCCAAAGAACCTCTCACCGACCTCACGCGACCTTTTCATTAATCTGCTTCCGATCTCTAGATTATTGCAGAAAACAATACAATTGGCCAATACTAATGCGGAAATTTGCTAACCAAAAGTGTTGTGTTTAGGCTATTTGAAGATGAACTATCCATGGCTCTATATGGAGCAACCTGTAAACTTCATGACATTCCTTAACGCAGCGTACTTAATGATTTAAAATGAACCGTGATTCGTTAGTTTATACGGACTTTTTTGAGCAAAAAACAGAGCCTTTGTTGGACTATTTGCGGCAACGTGTTTTGGCTATTTGAAGATGAACAATCCATGGCTCTACTTGCAGCAACCTGGAAACTAATGACATTCTCCAACGCAGCGTACTTAATGATGTAAAAACGTTACATAATTGCAAATACAAGACTGTAAATAAGTGTAAAGTAAATATATCAGAGACGTTTTCTAATGTTGTAGGTAAATAGGACCATAAATGTTCAAAAATGACATCAGCTCGCGCATCCTCTTCACTGGTACAACTCTGATCCCTAGATTTTTGCCAGAAAACAATAAAATTATCCAGTGTTAACATAAATATTTGTCAACAAAGAGTGTCTGGATTTAATGAAACTCAAATAACAACGAATACTGTGGGTAAAACAGCTCCGTTGAAAGGTTTTAAGTGCATCTTCTCGAGCAGCACAGACAAGGCGACAAATATCCATAGCCGATGTCAAGTTATGAGGTTCACTAATTTTAGTTTTTTTTGAACCATATCAAGTTCCCCCGCATATCGTGTCAAGATTTGTCTTCCAGTAATCGTATATAGCTTTTTGTCCCCAACGAAAATTTGCAATGTTGATCAATTATGTAGATGTGCACATAGAGATATAAGCCTGGGGGACGGTATATAGGTCGAGTCCCCAGAAATTTGGCAAGTTGGGCATGCATGTATGTATATTAACTCATAGTAACCAGCACGCACATAACCGTACATCGGTTGCAAGACGTACTGTGTCCAGTCCTTCACAGAATTTTTCGCGTTTGCGCTCTTACAAACACTTTTATAAAACCGCAATTAGGGGTTGTTGTTAGTCGTGGTCTTAGTGTGTGATGAAATGAAACGATGCCATGAAAGCCGTGAAAGTAACCATTAAAATATATTTATTTATCCAGAGGATTTTAAATTAAAGTGGATCGCGTCGCGCTTGTTCAATTGTTTCACTAGTTGCGACGGTTTTATTGGTAGCTGGTGCAAAATTGTTACTGACTGTTGCCTTGTTGGAGCTCATACCCCATTTAGTAGTGTTGGGCACCGGCCGGAAACGGCAGCCGGCCGGCCTAGCTAAACCGCGCCCGCAAGCTTTCGACCAGGTATGCTGACTGGTAGTCCGGCCGCTGATCGCTATTCCGGCTGGCCGGTATTCTGACCATTATATTTAACGTTTACTGTGACGAAACGTAACCTTCTCTCAATTAATGTAAAAGTACATGGTCAAAACTTCAATATGGTGGTCAACTTATAACGTGAACGCTGAATAAAGGCCACCAAGTAGCTATGGTCAGTACTGTCGCAGAATATAATCTGCGATAAGACGGGTGTGTCGTTTTTCTTCTTTGTATTACAGCGTCATGGTCCGTACCGTGTCTAAATAATGTTGTAATACACCTCCAAGCATGAAAAGGCTCAAGATAGCTCCGAAAGGCACGCGTGTGAACCTCATCACTGCGAGCTCGGCATCGTTGGTGCACATGTTACTCGTATCGTGGAACCAGAAATGTTGCGTCACGTTCTGATGGCTGCAACCCTATTTGCAAGAACACTTTTTCGTGAAAATGAGGACCAAAAGCTGGCAGCCGCTGCAATTCGCTATCTAAAACATTGCGTCCCCGATCTATCGAGTCGCGACCAAACAATTCAAAATATACTTTGGTTCTCTATATGAAGTACTATAAAGATCAATTTCTGGAAATACGCAGAAAATCCCGAATCATCAAAGGGCCTGCGCAGCGTTCGCGCCGCTCTTCGACCGCCGTACAACCGTGCAGCGTTTTCGAGTTGTTGCAATCTATTCTTTGATCTTTTTCGCTGCTGCCGTCGTATCAGCCATATCCTCCTGCAAAGCGGTTCTTCGACCCGAATGCTCTGCTAAGCACTGACATAAAGAATCTTCCCACTTGTTCCATTCACAGACAATATCATGTTAGAACCATTCATTTATACCAACGGTCGACACAATTTTGTAATGTTGAGATCCACCGTACCCAACTGCCATCAACCTACATTCCTACAAGTAGATGAAAATTGGAGCCCCCCGCACTGCGGGGTTGGGTCAAATGCGTGGGTACGGGGATATTATTTGGGTCAGCGGGGGTAATATTTGGGTCAAATTAGTTTCTATAGCAGTTATACAGGATATTTTATAAAATTACTGTCACATTTATAATAATGATGCATTTGCGCAACTGCATCAGTGAGGCTCAATTAGCAAAAAATATAGCGAAAATAGACAGAAGTAACATAGAGCGGTACAGCACAAAGAAATTAACACACTCATGTATTATATATTTTTATACACACACACAATATTCTCAATGAATGTTTATGCTAGTATTGTCCTCCGATATTGATATGTGACATTGGTATTAATTATCAGTAGTATTACATCATAGTATTATAGATAACACGCTGTGTGAAAAGAAAGTGTGCTAGTATTACATGTATATCTGAAAACAATTAACGCGCTGAGTATGCAGACGCCTTCACTTGGACTGTAAAAGTTGTAATAATGGAATATAGACTTTCGCTGTCGGAACACAGTATTGCAGACTATTCGCGGACTGAATCGTAGTTTCTATAATAGAGGTAATAATATCGCAAGTTCTTCGCAATTTAACGCATTGAAATTTGATGTACTTGAAAAATATTGAATTTATTAATGCTATAAAGCTGTAAACATCATGATAAACTTTGAAACATTATTTTCAGGTTTTTTATTATCCTGTCGGACTTCCTGCGAGCCGTGCAGGCATGGAAGATTCGCTACACGCGGGCAGCCCCGGCGATGTAGGAGGTGATCGACACCGTCAGTCTTCCAGGCCGGGTGCCAGACTCCTTTGAGGGTCGACCGTTTGCGATAGGCTCAAAGATTTAAGTTAATAGGTCATCATAGGGGCCGTGCGTAATAGGGGGCAATCCACATCAAAGCCTTGGGCCGATGTGCATCCGTAACTATTACATACACAAAGTCCAGTCCCAAGAAAAACTTATTAGGTTTTTATGAAATGTGTTGTTGGTGTGTAGAGTTCACAACATAATCAAGCAGAAAATATTAAAAAGAAGCAACAGAATTTAATGCAGCAGCTATAGTATAGGCTCAAATTTGATCCAGTTGTTACAATTAAAAAGTTTAGCAAATTTTATCACTGACATTTCATAAAAATACACCCTACGGTCCATGTGGATTATTTTCTTTATATTTTCCTCGATAGAAATTCTAGATAACATTGATAAATCAATGGTATTGTATATAAACTGTGCAAACTTTCACTTATCAGTTGGACAAACAGAAAATATTTGTCACTTTTCTATGAACTTTTTTTGCGTTTTCATGTTTGATATTATAATAAACAAGATAAAATCCGACGCGATAACGAAAAATATTTCAGTGTTGGCAGTTCTTATAGGCAATTAGAAACTTAGCATGATACTTTAACAAAACCTATCCGTACTAACGACTACAAAACTAATGGAATATAATTACCAGTATGCGATAACAGAGTGTTTCCATCTCCCATAAATTTGCAGCTTTTAATATTGAAAAGTTCCCAACTTTCAGTGAAGCATGTGCATTTTATCAACAAAGTTTGAACAGTTAATAAAAATTATATTAATATAAAAACTAGTTAATCGCTTTCTATATAAAATGTTTATAGTGGAAATAATTTAAACCCGATCATAAATTAAAGTATTACATGAATCTGTCACAACTAATACGTCAAATATCAAACAGTGTAGTGGAAGTGTTATAACTAGATTGGAATAAAAAATGCGGCTCGAGTCTTTGATGATTCTACCGACTAAAGTTATTTGCGCTACAGAACAATGTCATCACATCCGTTAATTTCGGTTTGCTATCATCATGATCTCTATAGATTTAATATGTAGTAATATAGAAGTGTGTATAAGCTCGTTCGACAGATTATGAGGATAGTGGTTCTATAAATTGGTTTTAATAAATTGGTTACTATAGGCACTAAGTTATATAAAAGGACAAGAAATGCCATGTTGGTGCCCTTTTACAGTGTCATTTTGTCGTACATTTCTTACAAAATTAACGTTATCACCTAATTAAATACTTCGCAGAAACCGTTGGATTTTACTTTCTTTAAGGTTATCACACTTTCCTGTTGAATACACTGGTACCAGGTAACCGTAAATACAAAAAAAATAGAATTCTATACAGGCTTAAGACCAACTTAAATTTACGCAATGACTAAGTAAATTTTGACTTGTCAAAGTAACTCCAAGCGAATTAATTAATTTTCCAAAATACAGTTGTTCACCTTTCGTCAAATTGGCGACTGTGTCAAATGTAACAGCATTTTGGAGAAGATCTCAAAAGAATCTACGAAACCTGTATTGGTTCGATCACACAGTATGAGTACATTCTATCAGTACGTAGAGATTGTCATCGAGATATTGTCACTCACTGACTGTGTAGCTATGAGCCCTTAAGGTCTGGTAATTTTTGTTGTCAAATTTTACCTTGATTTGATATCCACCACTGAACGGAAGGAGATATAGAATGATTTCGTTTATGAGAGTGTATAGTTGGCGCGTCTTTGAAGTAATATTATAGTGTATTAGGCCAATGGCTTTCAGTAGTTCTGGCCTAGTTTTTGCTCAAATTTCCAAGCGCTGTTATAATTCCTGAATATGTAATACAAAGATAAAATTATCATCGTTGGGTTTACCCAAGTTGGTAATTACAAACATTAATTCCGTAACGGCTGTTTAAAAAATTTGACGCACTCGTTAAAGAAGGAATTTTGAGACTTTAGCTTTTGGTAGTTATATATATAGTACCCCTGCGTGAGGTGTCAACTAAACCTATATGTCAACGTGTGCCCAATATATTCGGCAAAATCTTTTAAAAATTTGGAACTTTTGTTCAGAGCGAACTAACTAACACAAGATAGATATCTTGCGTAATAGCGTCACGTGACTTTAACACGTTGCGAAAGCTGTCGAGTCATGCGTAACAAATCCGCTAAACGACAGTTTTTAACGTTAATTTCCCGTTACTCGTCATGTCCTCTATTGATTTTCGCAAATTTTTATGTTTTATAGGTATATCAATGTAGATGTTACTTCTGTCGTGGCATAAAAATCTATGCATGCATTTAGAGAAAAATATTGTCTAAATCCATTAGAACTATTTAATTATTTAAAGTTGCTTCAATTTCGCTATAAACTTTTTATCATTAACTATCCAATTTTAGCCCCAATTCTTGAATATACTTCTTTAGTGGCTTATAAGTTTCTAATGCTACAAGATTTCACTATTCACCATATTTTTATCTCGCCATTGACGGTGACGTAAGCGCATATGGTCAAACTTCCAACTTGTTCAATTTTAGATTCAAAACTTAAAAGTATATTTATGTCTTTTGGTGGCAATAAGAAACATGCTTGCTTTTGGTTTGGACCCATAGCAGCGCTATATGTGTAGTACTAACATATTTGTGAACCCTCGCTATCTGACCATACGAATAACAAGATTTCAAAACTCTTAAGTGATATCCAAAGTCAATATGAATTTCTTACGTTTATCGGTAAAGAACGGGTGAACTGATTTAGTCCATACTCTGACAGTGAACCAGTTCTTGGTTGCTTTTGATGAGCTTTTGACTATATCACAACTACGCCGTGCATCTTCAGTAGTAAATGCATGAAAACCTGCTCAGCTATAGAGCTATTTTCCATAACTTGGCAGGACGGCATCGATTTGGATCAATTATTCACAGTGGCTGATAGCCTTTTCGCAATTTTATGGTCATATATTAGTCACTAATTGTACATCTATAAAATATTGATTGTTTGCTGCAATTCTACTAAAATATCTTTGTTTTTCTTTTGCAGCAATGTCAGCACATAAGAACAAATGTGAACATCGCTCTAATGTATAGAAAACCCAACGGTCTTAGCGGAGCATCTAGTATCCGCTACTGTAGATTGCACAGCTAAACATCATAAACTTTTAGTTGGGACATATCTGAAGGCGTGCTCCAACACACTCCAGAGTTAGACTCGTACAGTGAAAAATGAACGATCATAAGCCAAATGTCACCTACCATAGGTTATTTACAAAGGCAAATAGGTTAATAGTTTGACTAGACAATGAGGAAACCATCAGCGCAGGCGATTCGTTATTCGTTTATTTGCTTGCTTTGTGAACTCAATTCTTAGAATGTAAGGACCGTTTTATATAGCCGTGTATGTTAAAATATTGATGCATAATCAACTTCACTATTCTGCGAGTGCGAAGAATTTAACATTACAGATATCGCTGGTGGATCGAATCAATTGCTATTACGCAATAAACCTTCAGTTCTATAACGTACTTCTTGTGTGTTAAACAGTTACTGTGAAATACACGTAGTACACTGAAATCAAAAAAGAAACTTTCTCTGTAAGGTGAAAAATAGAATGTACATATTTTAAATGATTTCGTGCTGTGTTCTTGACATGATACACAAGTGATGTCATTTTAGCAAGGAGATATTCCAGTCAAATACAGTGTTTACAGCAAACTAGTCTTTTCGCATAAGACGTTTCGTGACATCTGTAAAATGAAAAAATAAAGCAGTGATGCTGGAAATCTTCACTTTTTTTGGTGATACTGGAAAACTTAACTTTTTGATATTATTACTTAAAATGATCTATTTTGGGTGCGCTCCACACTCCCCCCCCCCCCGAAGGGGTCCCAGGCTTGCAACTGGCACAGCGGTGTTCCACTCTTTTTTGGGTTTCCATGTTTTTGGCTGGGGGATCTCCCGAGTTTCAACACCGGTGTCTCCGCAATTCCTTATCCATATCGCGCTCTAACTCCAAGCGAGAACTAACCAAAACTGCTGTTATGACGGTGTAATCCATGACTATTACCATGGCGCGGCGTGCGGGTTCGTTGGTATAGCCGCGCACTCCCAATGATTTTCGAAAGGAGCGGAAGAACATACGACGTCGGCGGTCATGACTTTTGATTTGGGACCCCTTTTTTAATATCCGCTTGACCGTCTTTTTGGGCTTGTAAAACCCGGACTTTTTGGCGGGATTGGGACCCGAGTGCCCTTGTTGAAAATGTTGGGATAGTTTTACAGTCGCATGAAGGCGACGGCTGTAAAACTTTTGAGAAGACATGATAACGTAAAATGAAACTTTGTAGTGACTGAATTGTAAAGTGAGGATCGATCAACGTTTCACTTTCTTTTATAACGTTAGCTTTTTTTGGTCTGTGCCGCAAGCTACCCCTTACTGCGTTTTTGTAAACATACTACAGCGAAGTGGTCTATTGTGTGCGTGTATGTGCGGAGAATTTTTGTAAAACTATTGTACATGAAATTACCACCTGCTGAGGAGACAGCTTCATAAATTGAACAAACGGACATATTTCAAAGCGGAGGGTAAAAATAATAACATAGCAGTTCGGATCAACCTCCTAAGGATGAGAAAGTGGTTCAATCAAAACCTTAATGTTTTATATGCACTTGATTACATACCCATGATTCTGTTTTCTTGGAATATGAGCAATAATTATATTTGCTGTGCTGGCAAGCAAAAGTTCATATTTCAATTGTTGTTGTTAAACCCCCGCTCTTCTCTCTCATGCTGCATTCGGTCACCAAGCCTATATATACTGGATTTGTATGAGATGGTACAGTAGATTATTGATGTCTTGACCGAGAAATGCAAGCTATCGTATATGTTGTGAGTTCAAAATGTATGATGATGTAGACTAGTTAAACACTAGATTCCAGAAATTCTTAAAAGATGACTTTTAAATGTGCTATTTGTAATAACGAATTTAACCGAAAAGATCATTTAACACGACACATGGACTCTGTACATGACAAAAAGAAACACCGATGTCATTGGTGCGGTGTAACTCTTGCTCGGAAGGATGTCTTAAAAAGACACAATCAAAAGCAGCATCAGCATTTGGATGAGTTCTTCATCTGTGATGTTGACAGATCGACTGCTTCAACGATCGGGCAAGCACCTATAGAACCCTCAACGTCATTCGCTGGGCAACCAACAGCGTCAACATCAGATGTGGTGCGACCGATTCAATCGGCGCATTTAGCAACGTCATCATTAACTGGGGTTCGAACAACTTCGTCATCCACTCCAGACACTCGGACATTTACCATCCAAGACGAATCTGATAATCTGGATCGATAACAACGTGAGGCTGAGCAGATTTAGGGGGCCCCACGGGAAAGGCCCGAACCAATGAAGAATAACTTGAACTAACAAAAAGATGGCAAACGATATCGTTTCGTACAAACATCAATCAACAATCGTCAACCAGAACAGCGACGTCAAGTTGTTGCAATGGACTAAAGCGCTCAGAGGGTACATCTCCAGCTATTATTTAGTTCCCAATGAGTTGACTGTTGATTTACCAGTATTTTTGCAACAGTCAAGACGTCTGCTGGAAGACCTCGTTACCCAAGAACGACATCGCGGAATTAAGCTGTGGATCAGCGTTAAGTGCTTACTGCACAAACTGGATGGAACCCAGATGACAGCACATTTTAATACCAAATCCTGCTGCATCCTACCTGGGTCAAACATCGACGGTGAAATCACCGTTGTGTTTGATGAACTGACAAAGAAGCTGGATGATTTCCAGGGCAAAGGATCTGGATGGGTGCTGCAGGATGTTCAACACGCAGATGTACACATCAGCGTGTACCGACCCCTGCGCGGATCGACATATAAACAACTTGCTCCGTACATCCACAACGAACGTGCTGTCATCAACGTGCAAAACAGTGACGATCGTTGCTTCCTATGGAGTGTGCTTGCAGCATTACACCCTGTCGATCATACCCGACACCCACAGCGTATTAGCAACTACCAGCAATATACAAATGAACTGAACATGGATGGAATAGAGTACCCCGTGAAGTTACAGGACATTCCACGGTTCGAAAAGCACAATTGTATATCAATCAACGTTTACGGACTCGAAAATTGTATTTTCCCACTGTATATATCAAAGACTCAAAATGAGCAATATATACACTTGCTATTATATGACAATCATTATTGCTTAGTCCGTAATTTGGACGCATTGTTGTTTTATCAGCGTCGTGATCATCGCAGAAAATATTTCTGCGATCGATGTCTCTTCCCGTGTTATTCCCCGGAGCAACGTGCAGAGCATCTCGATCACTGTCGCAACGACAAACCCTCCCGTATTAAGACCCCACCAGAAAATTCCACCCTTCAATTCACCAACCTACATCGAATGCAGCGATGTCCCTATGTAATCTATGCAGACTTTGAGTGCACACTGGAAAAAATACAGTCGTGCACACCATCCACATCATCATCGTTTATTAATCCATATCAAAGACACGAACCATGTGGATATGGTTTGATAGACTGTTTTGGATGTTGCGATGATCGTGTGGAGATTGGAACTCCAGTTATATATCGTGGTTCCAATGTTGTTAAAACATTTTTACATAATATTATCGAACTGACTGAAAACTTTCAAGCTAAAT
Organism: Trileptium ribeirensis; assembly: GCA_030248225.1. Classification (NCBI taxonomy): domain Eukaryota; kingdom Metazoa; phylum Nematoda; class Enoplea; order Enoplida; family Thoracostomopsidae; genus Trileptium; species Trileptium ribeirensis. The sequence goes on from JASANE010000919.1 coordinate 12,327, forward strand.
ATACCAATGAACAAAAAGAGCTAGTCATGACTGACGCTGATAAGATTGACTTTATCAATTCGAAAGACTGTTATTTGTGTGGGGGTATATCAAATGGGACGAAAAGGCTAAAGACCATTGTCACCTTTGCGGCAGGTATCGTGGTGCAGCACACATCAAATGTAACATTGGCTATCGTCTCAGTCGAGATGTTACAGTGTTGTTCCACAACCTGCGGCGCTACGATGGTCACCTCATCATGCAAGAACTTGGCTCCATTTGCGTCGAAATGGGTCTCCAAGTTGACTGCATCGCTAAAGGAATGGAGGACTATATGACATTCTCTGTTAAACGAAAAACTAAAAAGCGACGCAGTCCAGATAATCCATTCGAAGCGATGGAGTCAAGTGCAGATGATGACGAAAGTGATGGATGCTGGGACGAAAACCAAGAAGGCGTCGACTTCATCCTTGGATGTGATGATGATGTCCAAGATGATATGGATCAGATTGGATACAAGATCCGATTTATCGATTCGTTCCAGTTTCTACCATCTTCACTTCAGACACTGGTTGATAACCTCAAACAGGATGGAACCGATTCCTTCCAAGCAATGACCCAGTGTTTTGGTGATAAGCTGGATCTAATGCTTGGAAAAGGCGTGTATCCCTACGAATACATGGACTCCATCGCGAAATTTAACGATCGATGTTTACCCCCACACGCGTCATTTTATTCTAGTCTCACTGGAGGCAACATATCCTCAGAAAGCTACGCTCACGCGCAAGCTGTGTGGGACGAAATGGGGATTCGATCGCTCGGGGAGTACCATGATCTTTATCTCAAGACTGATGTGCTGCTGTTGAGGGACGTTTTCGAGAATTTTCGTCTGCTTTGTCTCCAGAAATACCAGCTTGATCCCGTCCATTACATAACTCTACCTAGTTTTGCTTGGGATGCATGTCTCAAGTATACGAAGGTCAAGCTGGATTTGATCTCCGATGTCGACATGTATTCCTTCTTCGAGGAAGGTATACGAGGTGGAGTCTCTGTCATCTCTCATCGTTATGCACAAGCAAACAATCCCTACGTTGAAGGATACGATCCATCTCATGCATCGAAGTACATCATCGACCTCGATGCAAATAATCTGTATGGATACTCTATGGTGCAAAAATTACCAGCGCATACGTTTCGCTGGATGACAAGAGATGAAATTGACTCCACCGACTGGTCGACAGTGGACGTCAATGGTGATATCGGATATATCTTGGAGGTTGACTTAGCATACCCATATCATTTGCACGATCTTCACAACGATTATCCGCTGGCACCAGAGCGCTTGCGGATTACAGACGACATGCTGTCTCCATATTGCAGCGAAATAAAGACATCGCTCAACGTGGCACATTCGGCTGTTGAGAAACTTGTTCCAAATCTGAGAGATAAGACAAGCTACAAGCTCCACATTCGGAACTTGCAGCAGTACTTGTCGCTGGGGATGGAACTAAGACAAGTCCACCGCGTCGTTTCATTCTACCAATGGCGGTGGATGGAACCCTACATCTCACTCAACACCGATATGCGCAGAAATGCACGGAGCAGCTTTGAAAAGGACTTTTATAAGCTGTTGAATAATGCTGTCTTCGGAAAGACAATGGAAAACGTACGAGGGTATGTTGACGTGAAATTGGTGACAGATGGGGAAAAATATGCAAAGTTGGTTGCGAATCCTCGATATTGTATGTCCTCCATATTCAACGAGGATCTGGTCGCTGTCAAAATGCACAGGAAGACCATTCATCTTTGCAAACCCATCTACGTCGGTTTCACCATCTTGGATCTCTCAAAAACCCTGATGTATGATTTCCATTATAACCACATGAAGCAGCTCTACGGGAATAAATGCAAGCTTCTTTTTACCGATACGGACTCCCTCTGCTACATGGTCGAGACAACCGACATCTATACAGATATGCTGCAAAACTCCTACCATTTTGATACAAGCGATTACCCCGCAGACCATCCTTTGTTTTCCCTGGACAATAAGAAGGTACTGGGCAAAATGAAGGATGAGACAGCGGGTGTCGCGATTGCAGAGTTTGCAGGACTACGGTCAAAGATGTACAGCATCAAATGTGGCGAGGGATCAGAAAAGAAACGAGCAAAGGGTATCAAGAAGAGTGTGGTCAAGACGGAAATAATGCATTCTCATTACGTGGAAACGTTGCTAAATAAAAGCAAAATGAGACATCAAATGAACACTATACGCTCACATAAACATGATCTCCATACAACAACTATAAACAAGATTAGCTTGTCATCATACGACGACAAGCGGTATATCGCACCTGATGGAATTAGTTCATACGCTTATGGACATTATAGCATAATTGGGCAAGATGATCTGAACGAACTGGTCGACGATATTAATGACGATATGTTCATTCAGCTGTTGACTGAAATGTGTAATGCAACGTACAATGGTATCGATGCAGATACTATTTCACAAGATGACTTAATAGAGATTGTAAATGATACCGAAACTATTACCCATAACGACCTTGTAGAACTAGTGACTGACGTTGAGAATGACTTACACTAATTTTTTGTTGATATATATATAATGTTAATCTGAAATTTTTTGTCCAGTAGTGATATTAATGCTCAAAACTCCTTAAAAAGATAAGTTGCTTTAGTGTTTAGACCTACCGAAATGGATGCGAAGCTTAAGGATATATACTATGACCCCCGCAACGCAGCTGGGTTTTCTACAGCTCCAAAACTATACTTTGAGTTGAAGAAACAGGGAGTGAAGGCGAAACTAAAAGATATTCAAGAATGGCTAAGAGGCCAGGAAACTTATACTTTACATAAACCACGAAGGGTTAGGTTTAAGCGTCGCCGTACTGTTGTCAAGGGTTTGGGTGATTTATTTCAAGCAGATTTGGCTGATATGTCTAGCTTATCACCTTTTAATGATGGATTTAGGTATTTGCTTGTTGTTATTGATTGTTTCTCGAAATTTGCTTGGGTCGTTCCAGTTAAAAATAAAACATCACCCGTTATTCTGACTGGTTTAAAGTCTGTCTTTGAAATTTCACTGCCGAAAAATTTTCAAACAGATAACGGGAAAGAATTTGTCAATAGTCTTGTGTATGATTATTGTAGAGATAAAGGTATAAATATTTACACCACGAAAAACAAAGAAACTAAGGCTAGCATGGCAGAACGTTTCATACGTACAGTTAAAGCAAAAATTTTCAAATTTTTAACTGCATGACATTCGCGATGATATATTGATCACCTGCAGCATATAGTTTCAAGCTATAATAACACAGAAAACAGGTATGGTTTTGTTCCGGCAAATGTCACTAGTCAAAATGAACATTTAATAAGAGAAAAGTTATTCCCTGCAGTGGATATTGATGTTCGATATAAATTTAAAATTGGTGATGTAGTGAGAATTTCGAAAGAAAGGTTACCATTTGAACGTGGATTTAATCAATTATGGTCGCGTGAAGTTTTTACTGTTAATAACCAATTTCCTTTTGATCCACCTGTGTATGAAATTGTTGATGCTAATAAAGAAGTGATTCTTGGTAAATTCTATGGTCCCGAACTGCAAAATGTTAAAGTTATTGATGATATGTATAAGATTGAAAAAGTTTTACAAAAACGCAAGACTAGACATGGAACGGAATATCTGGTTAAATGGTTGGGGTATCCTAGCTCAATGAACTCATGGGTACATGAAAAGGATCTTAAACCACTATAGGAATACTGCGTACCCACAGACGTACAAATTTGGGCTACAGCGTACCCATGAAGCTGCAATTTTTGAAGCACAAAGTACCCATAGGGGTACATATTTCTGAGTATACCGTATGTAGAGGGCTACAATTTGGGTACAGTGTACC
>JASANE010000920.1:0-81778 GCA_030248225.1 Trileptium ribeirensis
AACAAATAATTGATATGCCTGATAATGCTGTAACAAAAAGGTTGAAACGAAGACAATATTCTAGGTTCCTGACTTTCTGCCATTGTCGCTCGGCTTTCAGCACCCTTTCTAAATAGAAACTTTTCGCGTGGCTCGCTCAGTTGTCAAACATCTGTCGTATGGATGGTTCGAAAAAGCAATTTTGATAAAGGCCTTGCAATATGCATGTCAAGATCCAACATACGAGGTTTTCTGTGCGCTCTGTGCGCGTACGAAAATATGGCTGTATCGGCAGTCGATTGTAAATCTAAATTTGTTTCATACTTCCAATGTCTATTATAATAGGAGCTTTATTAAGCATTGCTGGCATTTCCTCAGCGTTGTTTTATATGTAAGACAGACTTTCGCCTATCTATGTATTCACTGTTTGTCTGCACTTAGCTTTACATGAATAAAATCGGGACAATTCAGCCGTTTACAACTTTGCCACATCAGTATATTTCCCGATTATTCAAGAACCTCTGAAGCATCGCGGTAGACTCAAGCCAACAGCACCAAGCCATTTGCTGCTAAACATTTGATTAATTACTTTAAGAATCATTAGTGGCAAGTAAGATGGCTGTCGTGCCAAGGTGCAGAAGGCTATATGCCACGAAAAAATGGCGGTTGACAACATACACATACCAATTAGAAACGAAGTAGCTGTTGATGAAACAAAGGAAATACTGCGATCTATCACTCATGCTTCCCAAAAAAATTTACTTGGGATGATGTTGAACTAATGTGTAACACAATATAACAGGTTTATAGTTGAACAACAAGCGAAAGCCATCACTGTTAGAACAGCAACCGTTGGCCCCAACATATTCGATTTAGTCAAATACCTTGTATCTGATATCAACTTTTGTGTGCCCAGATCTATTGGTTCAGATAAATTTTTAAGGTTGTTTGCTGTGTACCAGTTTCGACATTTCGTAGGGGAGAAGAAGTAGATCTGTGGAACATAAAACAAAACAGACAACACTTTATTCTTAAAAGGCGCCAGCGTCGAGCAAGGAACTGTATAAAGGCTTACATTCTCAAAATCTAATGAATCTTAGTTTTGCGTTCGTTGAAATAAGCTATTTTATTCCTCTCAACGATTATTTTACAGCAGTATTAAATAATGGTGTAGAACATACTAACTATTGTACGAAAATCGCTATCATTAATGTTATTTTGCTCAAGATGCAGCGTAATCGGCAACTTCGATGTGGCACCAATTATGATCAATGGCGTGCAATATAAGTGCGTAGTGCAGTGATACCAAAGTAAGAAAGCTCGATACCTCGATACTGCAACAAAATAGAATAATACAAGGCGATAATGTTAGCTTTCAAACGATGTCAACAAAAGAAGTTGGACGGTCAAATTAAATACTTCGATACGGTAAGCTGGACTCCAAGCGACACTGCAGCGTCGATAATTGAAGAGAGATTACGTGCAGTGATGCAACAACTACCTTATGTAAGAACGGCATTCATCGGCATAGAGAAAGAAAGCGTTAGAATGGGATCACTAATGCGGAATCGACAAAAGTATCTACGATCAGTCGAATAAAGATGTCTCGCAGTAGAAGAGACACAACATTTTGAGTGGTTTATGAAAAAGATTTGAGAGACGAAGTGAATTAACCAATGTGCCAATATCTTCAACGGTTGAATGTAGTATTGATTTATTACATTTGTCAAGCAAAACTAATAATAAAGATTTTTAATGTAGTATGCTACGCTTCATTGGTGATATTTAGAAATTTAAACCTAGACGTACAGTGATATTATTTTCAAATGAAAAGTTGGTATTGGTTGATGGAGATCAGAATGTGATGGAAAATAATTTTAAATACAACGAATAAAACGTTACGGCAATTGGATTATCCATGCTTTTCAGAATTTCAATCCCGAGTGGAAAATGTTGTTGGTTTGCTAAAAAATGAGTTTACAATAAATTTGTCGCGTCTTCACGAGCAAGATAGAGAGAATTACACTATCTGAATTAGAACAAAATTGCATAATAGTGTGAAATTCACTTTTGATAAAAACGTAGCCTTGATTTTCAGTAGCAGTAATGTAGTAATAACTAGGTGTAAATGTGTGGGCGCTTCTTATTTCTTCTGTAATACAATGTATACTATTCCTAAAAGGCATCAATAAACACTTATAGTCAGCCATAGAAATTATAGTTGTTTGTGACTTTGCGCACCGGCTGTTCAGCTTGTAATGCCGTTTTGCACAAAAGACGGCGTAACCGTTGAGTTTCTATTCACCAATGCTATTGAAAGCAGTGCCATTAAAGAAAAAAGTCTTAAAAAGGATCGTAAACAAAAGAAAACAAAACATGACAGACGTATGCGCTATCGGAAAGCCAAGTTAGAATTGTGGTGAGTACCCAGTTCAAAAATACATCACTTCAACACAAATGTTCGAAATCACTTGTGAAACAACTTTGCAACGAGGATGATTTATTTCGTTTCAAAATTGGTGAAAGCGTTTTTTTATTAATTGATGTATCTAGTGTAATTACTTATATATACTTTCAAATATAAAAATAGATGGTAAACCCATTCAATATTAAACAATTTAAAGTTAGCACTTTTTTATAATACGTTTTGTATATGCACTTCTCACATCAGTTGAAGTGAAAATTAAATGGTGAAACCCATAACACATAGTCAAAAACATTATTCTTTGATGATGTACGTACAATACACATGAATGCAGTACAACGAAAAATATTTTGGATATTTGTGTCATCCAGACGGAAGCTAAATGTTTGATGATACCTGTTATAATGTAATAACGGGACGCATCTGCATGGCGCAACTTTCAACACCATGCAAATACGACACCCCCGCTATCGTAACTTCAAGGGCGGACCTTGAAGATGAAAAAGTTTCTATTCTTGGTCAGACCCAAGAAGCTACGGAACTTAGCGGGCCGCCGGCGCGCTTCACAGCGTGGTTCGGACCCCGCCCGATTTGCTGCGCACGTGTCTAGTTTCTGGTATATTTTCTGAAGTCCCCAGGGAGGCTAGCGCCGACACCTGCTCACAGGTCATGATGCTTGGCCACTATTCCCTATCCTAGACTCCTCGGAAGTTGTTTAGTTCAAGTTAGTTGCGTGAAATGCTGGAGAAAAATGTGACAAATTACCTTTGAAAATTAAACGCAAGTTGTCTGCCTAGTTCGTATCTTAATATCCTCCGTGCTAGAGCATTGTAGCCTAAGTGGCCCACAAAGGGTTCCGACAAGCCCTGAAAGTTTAATGTCGGAAGGTCAAGTGGCCTAGTTTCTTCTTGATGAATCCAATCCTGAGAACTAGTGATTGGACCCTGGTGTAGTTTTTGTCAGTCTAAAGCAAAGTGTATGGGAAAGTCCCTAGTGAATTTTCGAGCTAGCGGGGAATGCGGGTTGAATTTGTATCGGGACGAGTATTTCCTATCGGCTATCGAGACGGACTAAGAGAGTCAAGTCGGGGAGCTTAGTAGTAACTCGCGGCTGTCGCGTCGGTTCAATACACTATGGGGTATAGGGAGTAAAAACGAGAACAAGAGCGGAGCGTGCAGATATCCGCCAGTTCGCGGACCAGGGGCGGTAATCCCTGTTTCGGCTCAATGTTAGCGACTCTTCAGCTATGGGGCGCAATAAGCAGGGGCCCTAGAGTGCGTCGGAAAATGGTCCTTAAAGCATGTCTCTTAAACGACGATCTCTTACATGCGGTGACGGACATTAGGCGGGGTCAGGGGTAAACAGCGACCTAACTTGAATATGCGAGCTCTACTATGACAACACAGGAAACCCGGTCCAGCGGGTACTCGAGAAAATAGCGGCGATATGACACTTCTGGGGTGTCGATCGACTTGTCCTAGTGATTCGTTGCCGAAATGTCTACACGTTGACTCAATTTGTCGTCTCGGGTAACTGTGCCTACCAGACATTACGACTGACCGATAAGGGGAAGCAACAGAAGAGGGGCGGTGGCATAATTTATCAGATTCTGGACGGTGGGGGTTGGTAGTAGCGTGAAAACAGCACGATGCGATCTCCTGGGCAATTTCTGGGCCGCCCCCAGGGGCGAGCCTTGTTGTTTAAATTTATATCGATATCGCATCCTATTCCATAGAAAGCTTGGTGGAGGTACGATACACGGCAGCATATGTCATGCCGATCAGTCACCCGATCTCATTTCCCTACCTCAGGGTCATTTTGAACAGCGGGGGCAGAGGACGGTCGGCCGTCGACGCGTCTGCGTCTTTTCTTTTCTCTTTGGTTGTTCCCTCTTTTCCTCTCCCTATCGACGATCTTGTCGTCCTAGTACACTGCTGTATACAGTGTCTCAACTGCGCTGTTGTGAAGTTGAGTTAATCGTCTTAATAGTCGATGATCCTATATTCCTATCGCTGAATGGTTAAGACATATAATTCTGCACCGGGCTTGAATTCGCCGTGCAGGATCGAATCTACTCATGGGCAAAACAGGAAAAAGACATAAACTCTTTTGCACTCTCTCGGTTTGAGACCTAAATGGCCAGGGCGAGTCAGTTAGTTTTCATTATTGGGGTGGGGAATAAATATTTTCTATTTTGGCGACGGGAACACGAAGTGTTTCTCCCGCAAGGGCACTAACTAATTATGGCGCTAGGGCCTGCTGTAAGAGTATTTACTATTTTAATTTTTGGACATTGGTCTCGAGAGAAGACCATGCCATTGTACTATAGTGAACGCCCGTGAACTTAATTGTTTTAGTAGCGTGGCCTCTTTGGGGTCCGAAACTGGTGTATTACTATTAAACGGGGTGTTAGGGGAAACTAATGGGGCTGAGGGGATTTTGTAGGGCTGTGGCTGTCGTTACTCCAGCACTTTTTGATCACGCAAGGGTCGGGGTAGTCACTTAGTTTTTCTCCGGTCAGTCGTCGTAAGGAAGCTGTGTTCAAATGACCTGCCTACCATTTTTGTCTAAACGCCATAACACCAAGGTCAAACAGTGAGACCGAGGCGATCCTTGAACAGCATTCCGCGTGTACAGAAAACACCTTAATATCAAGCTTCAATGCCTAGAATTTGTTAAATCTTTTGTATCCCCAAATTTTCCAAACTCAGCAGAATAAAGGAAATTTCGAGGGCTTCTTAAAGCCCGACGGAGGCTAGTCCTCCGTTCCTAAGCTGCGCTTCTGTCTGAGCTCAAACACGGCATGAGCATCGAACGGTCAACTAAGCTGTAAATTTGTAAACCGTGAACGCCAAAGTAAAACAAGTCCCTACTGGTTCCGCTTCGGAGCGTTGGGAAATTTTACCGTGGTCTGCTCAGCAAAATTCGATGATCCTACCTCAAGAACTGTAAGCCATGTAAAGCAAGGACGAATAGGGCGTCCGTTTTGAGTTGTCCTACCTAAGACTACAGAGAATCAGACAGACTTCGGCTATTTGTCCAACACTCTTCAGCAATTCCGTGCAATCCTAAGAACACCTAAAACGGGACTCGACACAAGAATGTTAGTCAGGTGGTTTAAATAGCGTAGCCAGTTAGTGGGAAGGCGGGACGCTCAACGATTACTGTCAAGTTAACCTACAAGGAGAAGGTTCGTGCTACTATCATGCAAATTTTCGCTCGGCGAATGATCTGTCACTCTTACACACGCGGAAACTAAACCCCCATACAATCAGTTCTCCTGACTTACTATAGTTGATCCGAGACAGCAAATGCTAGTCCCCTTCCGCACGGCCAATGCGGTCCAACCGGATCTTCCGACTGTCGAATCCAATCGTAAACGCAAAAGGAAAACACTGGAAAGCATTAAACCAATGGTTAAAATATTAAAGAAAATGTGTCGGAGCCGGTCAGTAAAGTCGACCGAACTCCACGCCGCCGAAGTCGAACTGATTCCAAGAGTCGACGCGGTGGTCGTCGCCTAAAGATTATAGCCCATGCTATGGATTGGAGATTTTGTCGCCACCCAATCGTCGTTCATCGTCGCCCGCCCAACTTTTTCGGGTCTTCCCTCGTCGTCCAATTGGGGACACTTCCGTAAATTCAAATTTAACAGCTACCGTAAGCCGTCGATGTCCTTAGGGAGAGTCGGCTTCAATCGAATTTGCCGACATCAAGTTTGAACCCTCCTAGTAGTCGGAGATCGACCATCTGCGACTTTTACCACGATTTTCTCATGAAATCCGAACCCTGAAGTCCCAATTTTCCGTAATTATCACTGGATGTTCAGTGAAATCGGATCTTAAACCCACAGCATTCAAACGAAATCCGGTCGTCGCTCAATTTGAACCACTAATGACAACTTTCGGGTCACGCAATTTCCTTCTTCAGCCCCAATTAGCGTGACAATCTGCTCATTTTTCGATTGTTTGATCTTCCCAGCGCATCTCGACTCGGCGACTATCGACTCAGCCTTTGTGGTTTTCGACATACCGCCGTCCCAATTAAGCTAAATTTGACTTGGAAGGTGACCCTTGCTCATGAGGACACCTTAAAACTCAAGCTAGTGTGCTATTTCCTTGAGACTATCTAAGTTTCAGCGTCTCGCTGGGGGGGGGACCGACGACGGGAATGAGCCCGTCTCAGGGCCAGAGACAGAGCAAACTACGAGGAGTTCCCAACCAATCAGGCGCCCTGCTACAAGGCCCCTAGAGCCCACTGGAGGGCCCGAAAGACACCCCCGTTCGTCTTAACTAGTCCGTCCGTAAAACTCTTGAATTTTATCGCGTTTCGTATGTTGTGTCCCCGTTCGTCCGATGGTGGTTCTATCCTTATATATAATACATAATATATATATAGATATATATACATACATATAGCCACACACATACACACAAACACATGCATTACGCACAGTAGACATGGGGGGCGACCTGAGCGACAGAAAGGTCGCTCAAGATATACACAAACACACACTCACAGCACACCACCACCAACAACAACGACAGCGATAACAAAGGCGACCGACCAAGAATGTCGGTTAGAGAAAGAGCGAGGACAAGAACACAAAAGGACAGCGAAGACACGTGAGATGGCGTGGCAGGGAAGCGAGACAAGGGAATCCTGTGGGGTTTTCGAGGGGCTGGGGTGAGATTCGTTCCCAGGACGAAAAATGGGGCCGCTTGATACCAAACACGAGGGGGAGGGCGTAATAGCGGGTCGGAACCTACCTATGGGTTCCGATGTATATAAGCATGGGGAGATTTAGCGGGCTATCCTGCGTTAACGGTTGAGCGGAGCGACACCCCCCGGGTATCGTTGGACTCGCCGTCAAACGGCGATTCGAATGAGGGGTGTTATCGCTGCCGGAGCGGCAGGGGCAAAAATGGTGCTAAAATCACAACGATTAGAGAGAGTAGCGGCGAAGGTAGGGGCGCTTTCGTCGGCCGTGCCGCGTTAATGTGGCGACGGGCGGATACCCGCCGGGCATTTTGGAGATGCCTCGACGAGACGAACACAATGAGGGGCGGTTCGCCCGTTTTGGAGTTAAGAAGAAAATTCCTTATAATCTGCGTCCACTAGTGGTTGGTGGCAGAAATTGCGACATCTTTAGATGACTACAGCGGGTCAGCGGAGAGTCGGGCGAAGATCCGGCGTACTTCGTTGGATTTATCTAGGTAAGATGACCAAAACGAGGGGTCACAAGCACCACTTCAGAAATGGGGTGGGACAGCGAGTATGTAGGAAGGAGGGAGCTTACATTAGTTGTATGTTACAACGAGGTACTAGGTAAAAGGGGCGGTTTTACCTAAATTGTGCTCGGGGAGGGGCGTGCACGGTTGTGAGTGAAGGCACAGGGGGCCTGGTAACCGTAGTCAGCCGGCTAAGAGCCACATACACACATATATAGTATGTTATAAGTATATGGAAAGCAATAGTCCTGTCCCTGTCTTGACAACCCAACTTAGCGTAAGTAGCGATTGTCTTTGTATTTTACGAGCGAGGTTCAGGCATTGTCCGGGGCGATTTGATTTCCAACAATAGCCCCCACAACACTCTACCAACATGCTCCGGTTATTTTCCCGAATCATGGTACACTAGACGGTTACGGGCCGTAAACACCTGCTAACACAGGTCACAGCTCACAGCTAACACCAGGTAAACTTAATATTTTTAATTTCTGTCTTAACAAACTTGTTAATTTGAACGTTCAGCCGGGGACCTCCTATTCCCGGACGGTCCTAACCGTCAATGTTTTAACGTGTAGTGGCTACTGGTTGGGGTTCTGCGTGATTCCCATTTTCTGTCGGTGCGGTGCTTAGTGTCCAGCCTCCTAAATCGGTTGAAACAGCCTAATTTTCACTATCTCGTCCAAACTGCCTCGCACAACAATCCTCCCGGTGATCAGACAAGCACTCGACAAATAAAGATAAAGAGGTAATAATATTATAACATACAGCACCAAATAAAAACGGACCAGATTATAGCATACGGCATAAAATGACAATAAGGAATCAGATCATAACATACGGCATAAAATGATAAAAACGGATAAGATTATAGCATACGGAATAAAATAATAGAAACGGATAAGATTATAGCATACGGCATAAAATGATAAAAACGAATGATAAAAGGTGGCATAATTACGCAGTGAACTTTACCATTGGTTCACGGCGCCATTGCCTTCCTATTCTCCCAAATGAGTTCCTTGGTGTTGCCGAATAATTTTGACATCGAAATCAATGAAAAGACGTGTAACGGGGCCGGAACGGTACTGTTACCATAATCACGATGTTTTAAGCAGGATGGTACAAACTTTATGATGACAAAAATGTAAGTTATGTTTTCCCCTAATCACGGATGCAGATTTGCAACCAAAATATCTTCCAGCTTAAACTAAAATTGAAATTAAATTTAATAGAAGTTCATTTTTCACTGATATCACTGTGAAGCAAACCAGACAAATTTTTTGTACAACTTGATGAATTTAAATTATATAACCTAAGCCTTATTAACTAAGCAGGCTCTCCATTACCAGATATTCAGTTCCCAGCAATCAGGTACAAATTACAAACATTATCAGCAAATAAAGGATTACAAAGTGTAGATGGAACACCGTTCAATATCATTTTGCCACGAAGGTTTATATTTGGGGAATAACACAAGAAGCGTATGCAAGATCAATTAAATTTAATATATTTAAATTGATTTTATCGGATTTTTGACATTGTTTATGAATGACGTTAGATATCCATCCAATCTAAAACAAACGATGATGTGACAATGTCTTATAATACTGCGTATGATTTGAATGGTAGAGTTGAAAATTTGGACTTGAGATATATTGGATTCAAGAACAGTGCTAGATATCAAATATTTTTTCTTTATTTAAGCAAGGGTCATAGTAGCGGTTGTAATAACATTTTAAACCCACTAGATGGACAAGTTAGACTTTCGATTGATTTTGTTAAGGGATTGTTAAAAGCTATTGCAATTTTCACAATGACTAAATTTACAACAGAATTAAATGTAAATGTAAACAGGTAAACGTCCATCAAGTTCATGCACGTAAAGGAAAGCATCAGTTGATACATCTGTATATTTCCTAAAGGGGTAATGAATGAAGATATTTTACTTAAATATTACTGGTACCTTGTATATATTTGTTTTGATGTATTTTTATTTATAAAAAAATGGAAAACATACCTCAGGCTATGGTCGTGTGATTAAGCCCATGGTACAGCCGAAATGTTTTCTTATGCCGCGTAGTCACCTTAGATTTCTTACTCATTTAGCAACCTTTACCTTACAATTCGAGTATTTATATACGCATGTATGTGATTATATGTGCCTATGTGTATATATATGTATATTTATATGTAGGTATGTGTATTTATATACATGTGTATAGAGTAAACATATATAACTACACATATTCATATATAGCCAACGCATGACTCACCATCACCGGCGCGCAACGGTGGGGTAAAACCCCCATTTTTTATCTACTGCGTCAACACGCGAACAACGTTCTCGCTGTCATGCTTGGTGAAACATTCGTTCTGTACGAAGTTTAAAGATAAGCATAACAATTTAAGTTTATAATACATCTTAACATATACTTATTTCGCACATTTTTCCAACTAAGCCACCCTTAGCATATGTTTCAAACGTTGATATTTGACTCGTTTTAAGCGGCTGCTTTGAGTAAAAAAAATTAGTTTTTAAGCATTATAATTATGGCACAGAAATAGGACTATGCCATAGTATTCCACATGTAATAAGTAACTTACAGCTATAACAATACAACATATGTGTTTTCACACAAATTTAGTTCTTTGATTGACTACCAAGGAATCATGGTTTTTTGTCAACCTCCCCACTCAGAAATTGGTCAATTTTGAAGCACAGTTTTGGATTTTGGATTTTTAGGTTCCAAGGGGAGAAGGTTTCCTAGGTACCCAAAATTTTCGAAAACAATTCTCGATAGATGTATAATCTTACATTGGAACCGCATTGGCGAGCTGAGCTGAATTGGTTATACAGTTATCTCTATTATGTGGAATCCTAAGCTTCATACTGAAGGCTAATTCTTAGTCTAAACCTGGGTTGTTAAACCGTTTTACCACCATACGACTTAGCTTGTCAATACGGTTCGAATGGTATAGAAAATTATACATTTATCGAGAACATAGTTTCATAAGGTTTGTTTCAGCTAAAGCATCTTTGAGTGATACATGTCAACTGTGTATATTGACAACCATAAATCCATCACGTTATTTCACGTTAACGCCTAACGCCTACCTTAAAACGAGTAAAAAGTCAAATTGCACGTCACGAAAACGAAAAGAGTGTGAGTTTTTAAATCGCAAAGCGCCTATTATTTGTGTTTTCCGGTGTTCTATTTCGTTTCAGCGTGGTGTAGCATTTCGCAGCATGACACATTGATATTATACTATATGTGATAAAAAACTGAGAAACAAGAAAAGCTAAGTCTAAGTTGTTCATAGTTATAGTTGCAGAAAAAAGTAGGCACAAAAAATAAATTACATTATTTTAATAGGTTAGAGGGTATGGGGTCGGTCATAGCGTTCCATGCGATGCTCCTATGTGGTTTTCGACTAGATACAGACTTTGTAATATAGCTGGTCAGTAGTAGTATTGTGACCTATACTTAGTTTGGAACTAAGTATCATTTTACGGCTATACTTAGTTTCAGACTATTTTTGACACGTAAAGTATTTCCTTATAAAAACCAACTCAATCATTCTCAAACAAATTTTTAGGGGCTTTTGCTCGATTACCAAGGTACTTCTTGATACAGGGAAACCGGTGTTTTCTGACGGCAATCTATGGCATCGGTAAAATATATATCTTTATTCCGTAGTCAGTAAAGTTTTGTACTTGACTTATGTTCTTCTCTAGCCAACCTTAACCGAATCAGTTGGACAGCTGGACTAGCTGGAAATAGCCAATTCTTACAACGCTGTGTACGCGCGCAACGGGTAGTACTCTGAGTCATCCGAAATTAATATCCATTGGTTTGTGCACAAAATGTCACTCGAAACCGGTAGATCTCGGCAAAGCAGAGGGTATAATAAAATAATTACAATGTTTTGAGTGGCTACGATGACTGACAATAATGGCCAGCGCAGAAAAGTACTCGTAAAGATTGGGTCTCCAACGAAGAACTGCGATAAGAAAGTAATTTCAAACGCAACGGCTAAAACAAGAGGTTACGCCGCTTGCTTATGAGGAATCTCCTGAAGCAGATGGCCACGTACATGTAACTGGTAAAACTAGCAAAACAAAATGCAATCAAAAATACAATGCTATGGTGGATTTTCTAGGTATGTTATGGTTACGATAAACCAGATTTGTGCCAGCAGTTAGAACTGGCTGTCATTAGATATAGGTATACCATAGATCAGGCTTTTGATATTTTAACAAACAAAACATTTTATACTAAAAGAATAAGAACAAATCTATGAAATTACATAATTTTGAAATGTCACGAAAGAACGAAATAAACAATATGATAACGAAAACGATAGAGTCATGCCTGATTACTAAACAGAACAAAAGGGACACCTCGATGATTTTAGCATGTCAAATTATTATTAATATCTAAAAATTCTTCTGAATAAAAACCGTTGACCGCAAATATGAAAAAGTATACACTAAAGGAAATTGCCAGCAACTTTCGAAAATATACACAATTTATAACCTTGCACAAATCATAACAAAATCTTTGTGTAAAGTATATATTTCGAAATCTTGTAGCATTCAAAACTGCACTGTTTTTAATTCTTTAATATCAAGGACAAATTTCCTTAAAAGCACCCAATTTAATGTTTTCCTTACAAGCAAGACCCAAAAATATTTCTATATATACGAAAACTTTCCTATATTTATAGCAAATTCCATAAAAATTATAATACTATATATCTGTTCGCAAAATTATTTCTTAATTTTTAATTTGAAAATTAAGCAAATATTTCCCGAAATATATTGCTACTGAATGAATATTCAGTATTAAATTTCCCTACTATGTGGGGAAAAATTTCTATAAGTATAAAAATATTTTCCTTTAAATGTAGAAAAAAATTGGTCCGTAATAATGACAAAAATATTCCATTGCATTCTCTTGAGGAAATAGTCCTTAATATTAATAACCATAACAGTGTGGCGCAGCATAATAATCTATTTCAAAGATTTATCTCACTGATTATAGAATTTAGAAGACATATATTTTAAGAAACATATGCAATTCAGCATTGTGTCTTTACCCATAGATATTACAATGTGAATTAATTTAAGACGAAATATCCACTGACGTAAAACAAGTGAGGACTCATGAGCCCGAAAACACTTAGTGGGGAATATCTGCCGGAACCGTGAACTCCTCCAAAATTTTAATCACCTTGGTATCATTATCTCATGTTGTGTAGTATTTCTGTCTATTCCAGAGATTAAATTAGTTGGACAGTTATTACTGATTAATCGTCACGCATATCATCCAATAAAAATGAAAAGGTTTATCATTTGGCTTCTGCACAAAGAAAGAAATCAGGTATGTAATGTTTAACATTAAACTAATTATTTATTTAAACTTACGTTTAAAATAAATAAAATGCTTGCAGCCGAGAAAGTCATACTTTCTTTTCTATGTCGTTCTTTTGTTTATGAAAATGTAAATTTTTAGTTGATCACTACTAATATGGCTGTGGTATCTGGGTACTCGTCTTTTCGAGTTTATCGCTTTGTACCAAATGGCTTAAAAGCCAAAAATTGTCATATTTTTTGTTCGTCTTAATTTGCAGACAGATGAGATAAATTATTCATATGGACATATGAAATAAAGTAGATAACACTAGTTCACGATATTATTAATTCATTCATAGTGTGAGACAATATTTTTGTATAAACAATCTACTGTGCTGTTGGCGGGACAAGTATATGAACCAAAATTACTGCACTTAGATTTAGTATTAGATTTCTGTACACCGTTAACCTTTAGTTTAAAACATATATTTTTATATGCCGCCCGTTTCGCTTCGTGAAGTCTAAGATTAAAAATTGTCAAGATTAGATTGATCCTGTTAAATGTAAAAAGTTAAAATAGCTAATATATCACCTCATACGGTCTTCATGCTAATATGGTTTTTTTTGATGTGGAAAAAAATTTAGACAATTTTTCACGTAACATTGTCAATTTTTGGTTTAGGAATAAAATTCATCAGAAGAACATGTTATCAGTGTTCTATTTAGATTGGGACAGTTTAGCGTCAGAAGCAAAATTTTTCAAATTGAAGTCAAATTAAGAATAGCCCGAAATTTTGGTCTCGTTTTATGCCCAAGGAAACCAAAAACCCCAAAAATGTTAGCGAAACTTTAGAAAAGCTAACAATAGATTTTTCTCCGCTCATGGCATATCCTATAAGGCATTTGAATCTGATGAAGTGAAGACACACCGTTAAGCATTGTTTAATACTTAAACTAAACGTTTTTAAAATATGACTGATAGCCTATATATCATATCACGCTCTGAACATAGTGTCTTACAGGTTAGAAAAACGGTTTTAAAAATCCGTTTAAAACGTTTAAAAAACGTTAGAGATGCAACGGACCCAGCGATAGCGACTAGTTTGATAATTTTACGTTTCGCAGCATGCAAATTCTGAAATATAGTCGCACTCTGAGTATCATTGGGATGTTTTCGCTAATTTTTTGAAGTTACTTTCTGTTAATGTGATTTAGGTTCTGGGTTTTTGTAACTGCACATTAGACTAAATGCGATGACCAGAAGCGACAAATAGCGATTCAAAGTTGAAATAATAATTGGATTACGGATTGTATGTGTACCTCAGAGCTGGTATCAATGTTTGGCCATCTTCTTAATTAAAACTAAAATTTGGCTGACAATTTTAGTGCCATGATGAAAAAATTAAATAAAAGATGGTTTTAATGAAAAGGTTATAGCGCCTCCATGCAACCTTACTTTTAAGTCGTGTAAAACGTAGCTGCCTTTTGAGTGTGTCTTATTAGTTTTTGGAGACAACATCGCTCTTTACAGCGGCTAAGCGCGTGGATAGGGCCCCCCTCACATTTCGAGAAAAGGAAACCTCCATAAGTCGATCTAGCCTATTTTCAGCGGTCCTAATTCTGTGTGGCGTGCTGTGACCATGGCTCATATCAGGAAGCATTGGAAACTTCTCCAAGTGATCCACGCAATTGATAATTAAGTTTTCAGCAAGAGATTAGCCTGACTCACAGCACCATAAAAACGGTGCTCCCACACACCTTCCAAAAAAGATGGTAAACGGGCTTTGACACCTGCTATAGTGAAAACAAAATAATCCTTTGACGTATGACACTGATTTAGCGCAAGGGTGTGAGGGTCGTACACTCTTCCTCGTTATACCCTCTCGATAGGTTGACGTGCAATATTCAGTTTTACTAAGACATAAAGTAAAAACTGTGTCACAGCAAAGTAGTCGCTGCATAGATACATGTCCATTTAATTATATTTGAGTTTTAAACTTTCGACAACTGTTACTTTAGTATGCTTAATATTCACTTATTACACATTTTTCGGCGGCATTTGCTGTAAGATCAGTCGCCTCCTAGGCTTCGTGGTTCAGAGATAATAGAAAATGTTAATTGTTTCATGTTATAAATCTTTCTAAGATGCCGTCTTTCTTATACCAGCTGAAGCTAGAGCATAGGTGTCTACGTGTGAAGTCCCTAAGGGTCGGACATCGCTCTTCCTCGTCAATCCGTAATTACCCCTGCACCCCCGGAAGGCTTCGCACACACAACTCTCCCTTGCCGCGCGCTTAACATTGAGGCAAAATAAGGAGGTCGTTCGGGGGAGGTCTGCCCCCTAACTACGCCTTCGACACCTATAGTCTAGAGGGTCATTAGTGCGGATCAGTTGTTATTCCGTATGTGTGATTATCTTTTTTGTAAATGTTTTCTGCAAAGTTACTGCCTATATAATAGGTTATTTCGGACTTGACTTGACCAGTTACCCAATTATTAGCATAGACATTTCTCTTATCGTATTTCCGAGAATACGTCTTAAGAATAGTTATAAGAAGTATTGATCATTTCGCTTTAACCTCATTTAAGCTTGTTTACATATTTGATTTTGTCTATATTTGCCACAAGGAATACTTTATATTCATTATTTTATTGTTCTAAAAGTCAAGATGCAATATATTTCAGTTTCACTAGAAAATATTAGCAAAATCATGATTCTTCAGCCAATTGCCCTGCCGTGCCATGAGATTACAGCAAGTGACATTTTTGATCAAAAATACTGTGCTGTGACATTGTTTACAGTTTTTAATAAAAACCTCGATCGGTAATATTATCATGTGATAATAAGAAACCCAGATGCTGCACTGTGACCGTTGGGTTTGTAGTACATCATCATGGTTGTGTAATCTTTATTTTACTAAGATATATAGTGAAGTACTTGTCATTAGTGCTAGCTAACAGCTGTGAAAGCAATCTGGCGGCTTTTTTTTTCTAGACGGTAGGAATTCATTTAAGTCTATTTTTCATGGAATTTGATAAGCTAAAGAGGTTAGTTTTTAGCTTGACGCATGCAGCCATTTGTATGGATCCCGGCAGCATAATATCATTAGAATTTAGTGCACAGTTCTGTAAAATCGTGACAAATCCAAAATTATTAAGCTTGCAAAGGCAGAAATTATCGCAGAAGCAGAACAAGTTTTTAAATTTCTGAAAATGAAGAATTTTAATTTTAGGAAATATCAAAACTCAGCTTATAATGAAGTCATTTAGCTTATAACACATCACAAATTTCGACTACAGACACTCGCTATGGCTGGCACCTGATCAACATACAGAAGTGAACAACTGTTTTCAATTTGTCATAGGCTAAAACTATAAACCATGCAAACTTGCTTGGCTATTGAGAAGTTAATTTTTGCTGAGGTGGATTAGTGTTTCCTCAAGAAAAATTTAACAACAGCTTGATTGAAATTGTCACAGCTCTTATAAAATATGTACTAAATATTAACATAAAATGTTTTCAGACATTCTCATTATCACGCAGATTTTAGAATATGGCCCATGTGTTCAGGACAAAAATAACATGGTAGCGACACCATGAGAATGTGAAACTACAGGAGCATGCTCAATATATTTATTAAACTGATTCGGTCCGATAATATCAAAATTATTCAAACCATTATTCATATATGTGATGGTATAAAGAATTTCGATATTAGCGGACCGCAATCAGTTTAATACACAAAACTTTCAAAATCTGTGTTATACATAGGGTATATCTTTATTTATGGATATCCTTTATATTTATAATATTTTCGAGAAAATTATCTCACAATGTGGCATGGTTGAATATATAGCTATTATTTCGCGTCGTATGTCGGTGGCTCGCTGTTCGGTATTATTTAATCGAAAATTTTACCCTGACTTTGTAATGAATAAACTAAAGCATTTCATGATATTATTCTCAAGTTTCCCAGGTTATTAAGCTTCAAATGTTGCATCTTATAGGGAAGTAAATAAACATTGTCAAAGTTTAGTACTAATCACAATGCTATGTGTTCGGCAATTTTTATGCTGCCAAATATACAATAATAAGCAAGCAACGTTTATAATATCAGTTGGTTTTGCGTGAATTCAAACAATACTAGATGTTCTCTGTGTGGCGAACTATATAGTTCTAATTTAACACCCTAAATAATGCACTAGATTTATTGAGATGACAAATTTCAAACGAAGGAAGACAGCAACGGTGTTTTTATGAAGTGGTAATCACGTTCCAGTGTACCATAAAGTTGTTTATAGGAATAATAATAACTATAAATACTAATAACTATATATACTAATAACTCGCAACCCGAGGGTAAACCAGCGATTGTGTCTAATAT
Source organism: Trileptium ribeirensis (assembly GCA_030248225.1). NCBI lineage: Eukaryota > Metazoa > Nematoda > Enoplea > Enoplida > Thoracostomopsidae > Trileptium > Trileptium ribeirensis. The sequence continues at coordinate 17,377 of JASANE010000920.1, forward strand.
GAGCATATTGACTATTTTGTCGTTCCAAATTGAGGTTCCTAAGCCCGCAGAGAGAGCCATGAGGGCAACTATACACCGCAATACTTCAATTATACAACGCAACTATCATTTTAGTAATATATCAAAACTGCTTATTTCTTCTCCCAATAACCAAAAAGATGAAAACTTTTGAATTTTATGGCTCACAAATTTTAATAAAAATTATAATTTAAAGAGTAATTCCTACGTTGGCCTATTTTAAGCATAAAGTACAATTACTTTTATGTATTTAGCAACCCCGAAAACATATGAACACGTTCGATTGACCTACATACATCTAAGTTGGAAAAGTGGGCGAAATTTGACTATTTGTGGTGCCAAAATTTACTAACTTTCGCTCCGGCACCGTCCATAACCCAGCCAATATGGCATTAAACAATAAAATCAACGTGGTTATATAACACTATATTCTCATTGTTGACCTCTAACAAACAAAAAACCTGCTTTTCAAAAATTTTGAAATTTTAACTTTTTTGGGGTGTGTTTTAAACTTTGGCTCATAGCTTGAAAACGACAGCTATGACAAAAATATTTAAAAACAGTGGTGTGGCTTTCGATCAGAACATTTCGGTACTGTGTCTGTTTTTCGCTGCGAAGTCTCTATCGCAGGATATAGGTCACGAAAAATAAATACCCTTTGAGCTATTCCAAATTCCAAAAGCTGCTAAATGGCTAAATTCCAAAAGCGACCGTTGAACCCTTTGAGCTTCACTTTAACCAGAAAGACGTGGTCGTCGGGTTTAGCGTCTAATGAGATGGACAAATAGACTTAATGTGTCATCAAAACATTGTGAAGATCGTTCCTTTCGGTGATAAGTTATGATGTCCACAAACGGACAAAAAAAATTTTTTACAATTTTTGAGGCTAGCAAAGCTGTATGTGGAAACTCCTCTTGCCCCATTGCCATAAACTCGGTCAAGGATTCGTGACACCTTAGAAACAAATTTATTCCATAATCCCTCACCAGTTAAAATGTTTACATATTCCTTTCGTAACACTGACTACGTGATACCATCCGCTCAGGTCAAAGTGGCGATTGATGACGTTGCAAACTGATCTTTCTTATCTCGCTTCAAACACATACGAAGACAAAATGTATCACAAAAGATTAACTGAAACGGTACAATAATTTTCAGCACATTTAAGAACCACAGACCTGGAGTGTTCAAAAACAGAAATTCAAGGACATTAATTTTTTTCTCATGATTTTCTCGCACCAGTCAAAAAAGAATCTTTGTGGCTTTTAGTTTACACAACTGCTGTAATACACGGGCATGTTCAAATAGAGAGATTTGGGCCCCAGGTACTTCGACTTTCCCAGTTCCCCAAGTAAATTTTGGTGTACCGTCGTTCATGCTCTTTCTGTGAGATTAATAAAACAAATTTCTACGAAGTGCAAAATATGCGAATTTTCCTTAATTTCAGTGAAAAATCCAAAAAAATCGAAAAAACCTCTATTTCTTGATATTCACAACTTATTGCTATCGGTCCTTAAATTCCACATTCCGACATTTTGCGACAGCTACAGCACGTTACGCCCCCTCCACAGCTCAACTGTTTTTCCACGGATTTACAGTTATCCATGTTGCGAACTGGATTGATTCCTCAAGTCCTGCCTCCGCGTATAATTTTGACAGTTTGAAGAAGCCAGATATCCAGGTCTCGACACTTATGAAGTAACACACAACGGTATTGCAATAGATTTGCTAAATCACTGACGGTTGAAATTAGAAAGATTTGGAGTAAATTTAAACAAGACGAAACCGATAGTCACCGCCATAATACTTGAAAGTATATTCCATGATTTATGAAATAAATCATGCCTTGTTTGAAAAAGGTAACAAAATTTAACCTGACATAAAACCGAATTATATGTCAGGAACAGCTAACCTGGATTTATGTCCAAGTGGCATGTACCGACAAAAGTTGGAATGTTGTGTTGACACAACACAGAAACACTACGCAAACATATCGACACCGCAACGTGCAAAGTATTTCACAATCATGTTGATTTTGGTTCCTCTTAGCAAGGCTTCCAAACTACATTAAGAATATAAAGCTTGAGGACCGATGTCTTCGGATTTGAGCTTAGAAACCTTAGAAATTATTAGATAACAAATCAAAACGTTTATGTAGAAATGTTAACAGAACTACGATCGCCCTTGTAATTTTCATGCCATTTCAAAAATTTAGTACAGCACATTTTATCTAACAGGACCCTTAAATCTACTCAGTGTCAAGGTTTTCCGCGTTTGAAATAGTCTGGAAATGAGATTTTGGAAACAGTGGTGCATTATATAATTTTAAAACACATCACTCATTTAAGTGAACATTGCACAAATTGTCCTTTACAAAACAGTTAACTGCTAAAACTACCCTTGTGTATCACCTAGACTAAAGTCTTTCGTTACGATCAATATCTGTTAGCAAATACATATAGTCAGGTAATAGTTTAGTGAGTAATCTCTTTTGAAATAATTTAAACTTTTTTAAGTTATAAATTAAATTACTAAATTATCGCGGCCATGTTTACATCATATAACACGAGACACCGCAGGTAATCACTTTGTACCTAATAATATATCGTCATGCATATGTGAACAAATTAACGTCATGATCCCAATCACGATATGAGTGCTACTGCATTTTTTGATCAAGTTCACGACTTGTATACAATCATACAACAAATATCTAAATATTTTTGTTTGGTATAGTCAAATCACCTCTCCGCAAATTTGAAATATCATTGAGTATAACCAGTTCATGATTTTTTTATCACCTACAAATATTGGACTAATATCCAGTGTCATATCGTCCCGCTGCGGTCATAAGCCACCTGATCGTTCTGCAATATTTTTCCGGGCTTCCGAAGATATGTTTTCTGCCTTTATGAAATTTCTACCATCAGATCTTGGGTAAAATGAATTGGTAAAATAATATAACCAAGAAGTCGAGAATACGTAGCAAAACTAACTATTGGTTGCAAAAATCAATAATTATATACAATATAACTAAAAAATAGAAAAAAACAATTACTAAATGTGCCTTTAGGCGTCAAATTTACGAACAGACAGGACAATCAAATAGTTTGTTTATGAAGTAGGTATCTTATTTATGACTGATGAAAACTTATAACAACAATTGAGACCAAATTAGCGTGAGATCAAACTATGACCAATGCAACTATTTCTGAAAATTTACCAAAATCAAGATAACTGTAATGATTGCAAGATTTTAAATATGGAATTGCAAAACGAGTTGTATTATAGTAAAAGTACTGTTATCTGTTAGGCATATTACAGTGCTGGCCTAAGAAAGACCCCAGCAACTGCTATAAACCATATGCCTCGTTGCATTAAAACACGCTAAAATTTGATAATTTCTGTAACTAAATGTCGCGGCTCAATTTAGAAGAGCCCAAAGTTTAAATAATAAGGCTCCTAGGTTTATGCATTAACAAATAATGTTCAGCTGGAAAGGAAAGCTTTAGCACGATCATGAATAAAGCTAAGATTCGACAAACATTTAGGCAACCAGAACTCCATGGTGCTTAACTGCTTAGTTAAAAGTGAGACAATAATAGATCGAAGATAGGTAAATTATCCAAGTTAACACTAATTACTCTGGCAGCCGGGCATGCGTAGCGAGTGTTGCTTGACTCTCTTCACCGTTCAGTCACTATTTTTATGTTCCAAGTTTTTCATCATCCTCATTTCATCTCCCAGAAAGCCAATAATAAAAACATCAACACCCACTAAGGGCAATATCAATTTCAGCACATATCATCAATTTTCAAGCACCTTTAATGATGCAAAAGTAAACTCATCCTGCGAACATCGGCTATCTTATTTCACATAAATTTTTTTATGGAACCCTTTTTGGCGATTTGAAATTTAATGAAAAACTGGTCACGAATGCACTGGTCTATGATTGAAATATGGCCATTTTATAAAGGCGAAAATTCCAGGAAAATTGCAGAAACCTTTACAGACTATAATTTACCCAACGAAAGTTTTGCGGGCTTTGTTGGCAAACATTATAAACTAAACTATATATAGCACCAATTTCTTTATGAAATGATGTTAAATTTGTTCTGCACAAAGTTGAATCGAAATCCTAATCTGATAGGCATTCCAGAATAGTTTTGCAAAATGGAAATAGCCAAAGAAAGCTCTATTCTAATAGACGTCGTAACTTCTGGCACCCCGTTTTGATTTTGCAAATTTTTGGTTAGCCAAAAATAGAGCCAAATTCCATATTTTTGCACAACAAGGGTTTACGATTCGAATTCGGTTATTACGATGAAATTTATAAATCATAACTTAAAAATATTGGGTTTTGAGCGTCATTTATCCATGTTGTAGGCTTCTAACATTCATTTTTACTTATGTCATAGCTCGAAAACAAATGCTCCAACAAAAATTGCATAATTTCAACGTTGTTGCGCTCGCTGCAGGGATGGAGATCTCTTGTTGAAGCTACATTATTCTGGCAAGAGTATAAGATAAAAATTTGAGAAACTGCAAAAAACCGAAACCAAATTGATTTTAAATCGTGCCGGCTTTGTGAGAATTTTGCTAAGAAATAAGTAGCGCAACACAAACACAAAGATAAGGTCCACAACTGTTAAATTGTATTACTCGTCGAATGAGAAAATCTTACGAAAATCCATCTAGCAAATAGTTATGCGTGCTACTACGAGCGAAAATGTTTTGCACAAATATTGAGCAGCATTTGAGCAATTTATAAGCGTCGAGAATTTGGTAACACTAAGTAGAGCTTAAATCCACTATCTCAGTGTTTTCATCAGCAAAGGTTTTTTAACCTATTGTGAATTCGTTATAGGATACAAAACTACAAGACAACTTTTAGAAGGTATTCATTATTTGCCTTTCACGCCAAAGCATATACACTCACATGATATATACCACTTAAACTGGACCGGTCAAGTATACTAGTCTTAATCAACTACACTTATCGCGTTAACGATTTCTTTCTTGCCACCGTGAATGGCCACACCGAGATCAAACGAAAAAGCATTTATACCGCCGTACGGATTGAGAATAAATAGCAGTTAAAATAATACACGCAAACACAGGCTCAAATGATGTTCGCTCAACCATTTTGGAACTACGACCGCATAGTTTGAGGAATAATGAAATCGTAAAAAACTTGTTTGTAAGTAAACTGGCACCGTAAAATTCTTGTTTGCATGCCAGATAAATAAATTATCATATTCACATTTACGAAATGCACTTAATTGTTTCACAGAGGCCCGTTGGTATTCCGAACTCTTAGACTTAACGTCCACCATCTGGCTTTTTAACGGTGGGGGTGGGGACACCACCCCCCTGCTCTCCAAATTCCCCCATGTTTGTGATATTTTCCCCCATGTCCGTCCCGTCCACCAACTAAATCCAAAGATACTTTATGTCTCAAAATTTGTGTTTTTTGTATACAAAATGTTTTTAAACATTAATTACCGCTATTTATAATGCTAAAACGTCGTTTTATAGCTTGGACATATATACATGGCCATAAAACTACATGAAAATATGGAAAAATTTAGAATTTTTAAGGAAAATTTATTCCCACCCCCGCTTTGGAATTCCAGTAACTTCCCCTCCGCATTTTCGGAGGTCTGTGGACAGTCCAATCATTCATATAAAATCAACTCGAGATTAACCAAGGCCGAATGTTGCCAAGGAGTCACTATAACTGATCTTGCTCCCCGACAAAATGAAGCATAATACTAGTGATAGTAGCATAATACTAGTAAATACTAGTGATGCAACCTGAGGAAAATTTTCGTTCCACCGGATCTATGATCCAGGTCGATCAACTCAAAAATTAATTTTGAGCTAACAAACGTAAACCATGTTATCCAATCATGTAGTTGCCCACTAAGGTTTACCTTAGAAACTAATTAGACTTACGCCCTATATACAAAGGAATTGCAGTAACAAGGCAAGTCTCAGTGCCAACTTCCACATGGTACGCTCGCCCAAAATCTCCTGTTATATTCTGAGTGTGACTGAAACGAGCGAAACGAAGAACTCTTACTGCTAGAATAGTAGAAAAATTTGACAATGTCAGTTATTGAGGATTTTGAAGGTAGTACGCATAATGCGTGACTAAAATTATTGCGGCGTTCATGTCATACTGTCCCGTCTGTTTGGAACTTTTGTCCCCCTGTAGTCGTGACCCTACCGTATAAACAGCCAGGGTGACACCCATAATGTATAATCAATTTCCGAGGGTGTACGACGCACCTTTAGCTACTACATTTCTTCTTTACAGTATAGCACACACCCTTAGCTACCAATTTGGCGCGAATTAACTGCAATGGACACCGTCTGTAGCTAATGCGATCTCTTAGTTAACTGTTATATGCAGTTTTTTTCAAATTCTCGCTATTTATGTCTAGGCCATCAGAACGTTGATAGAATAATGCCGCACACTGACAACAAAACTGCAAGAAGACACTGTGTGCTTGACACAGTTGAGAATTGACAATACCACTAGCTAGATAACTTTGAAAAAATTTATGAAAAACATGAGGGTGTTTAAGGCACCCTGTTATCGACAGTGTGACTTACACTGTGTAGTGTATATAGGTTCCAAATGTTGGGGACATTATAACGTGATTAAGATGAACTCACGAACTATTCTATTTTGCCATTTAACATAAGAATTGTGACGGCACGCTTTTTGTTCCATTGTAATTCCACGCAAAATTGATCGTGGATACGCTATTCTTCGACTGAGATTAAGCCATTTTGCCTTCGCAAAAGTAAGAAAAAATTATCCAAAATTTTGAGGACGAAAAATTTGTGGAATTATAATTAAGCACAGTTTTGGTCGTAAACACCAAGAGCTTAACTATATCATCGATTTCTTTGTGACGACACTATTGCATTGATTTTGTTTGTTGACACTGAAAAATAAGAAATGCATAGTTGACAGGTTTTAGCGAACCGAATTTCTGCAATTAAAAAATCGCTAAAATTCCACTCGAACGCAAGGTGAAATTTCCCACACTTCCATCGGATTCTGCCATTTTTCGCTAGGGAAAAATCGAACAAAATTCAGCAATTTTTCTGTAGCAAGGGTTGTAATTCGATATCGGTGATTACAAAATAGGATAGTTGGTGCGAATAACTTAAGTTTAGTGAAACATAACGCATAATTATCTTTACACCATAGGATTGATTCGTCCAATACCTAATTTGAAAGCTTGAAATCTCAATTTTTGCTTCTTTGGACGCAAACTTGATTCTAACATCTTTCTCCCAATAAATCGGGCCAAAGAAATATGGCAAAAATCACATTAGCTGTACTGTATTACTCAGGCATTACTTGTCGACGCCTGAGCAGATTGATTTGGGCAATAACTCATTTGAAAGCTTGAAATATATATTTTTGCTCTTTAGCTTGGCACAAATCAGATTCTAACATCTTTCTCCCAATAAAGCGGGCCAAATGGGCAGCGTCCCAAAGAGGCTCGAAATATCACAATAATTTGTATCTAGATAACAGGTTCAGATATCTGGGTGAAATTGGGCTCATTTTGTTGAGCAAATAAACCTGTATAAGCCAGTATGTAATACTCTATTACGCTGCTTTTAGGACGTAAAATTTGGGTCAAATGGGGTTTTAAAATCGCGATACATTCTATGTATCTGCATATAGTGTACTGATATTGTTGTTATTTACGTTGCACGTTTGGGTCAAAATAAGTTTTGAAATAGGCCCACGAGACCAAAAATATGTAAAAACAGCATTATATACGTATCCGCTAGAGATATAAATTTTGTTGTCATTTTGTAGAGTATTTCATCCTCAGTTTATCTTCGCATTATTTCCGCTGCAGGGTTGATTCAAAACGAGTTTTTGAATGTGACCATATTGCATTCAAGATTATGCCCTTCTGACCCAATCGTTATGTAGATACACATACCTAACATTCGGGTATATAGCATCAACTGTTCAAGCAAAATGGTGTAAATTCGGCTAGTTTTGTACTTTGATGCTCAATATAGCTGTGTATTTCTCTTTAAATTGGACATTGAACACTGAGAATTCACCGCCTTGGCGATAAGGCAAGCACCTTGGTTACTGAATATTTGATTCCGCAGTTCTACAGTTCTATATTTTGGGAATTTTGGTGGAAGTACTTATTTTTAGAAGCACTTTTAACTTACATCATGTGTAGACAAATATCGTAAGGCATTTAAGGAATTACACAGCAACCCTTAGTCTTTTAATATTAAATTTTATTTGGGAACAAATTTATGGAATTTATAGCTCTGGTTACAAAAATTTCCATGATCTGCATAGGTGCAGCAATCCGTACAGACAAATTAAAATTTGGTAAGGACCGGTGCTGAGGTCATCACTAGTGCTTACACAGCCAGACCTGGATCAGTAGCCACAAGACGTGGATCTCTTATCTGAGCAGAAGTCAGTAAATATAACAGAGAACGTTAAATTTTATTATATTGTCTAGGTTGTACAGACGCGACTAATCATTAATTCTTTCGTTCAATCATGATAAACGCATGATGCTGTCATTTCTAAAATCTATATTTTCTGCAGAAAAAGTTAAAACAGTAGCATGCTATATTTTGAAGCGAGCTTACCATTCGATACCAAGGTACAAATTCAATAGGTGGAATTTAAATTAATGTCTATGCAGATGGCCTCCTGTTTTCAACATCCTTTCATCACTGTTGAATATGGTGGTTTTGGAAGTGTTGTGAAGTCGAGCAGCCATAGCTCAGTCGATAGATAGCGTACTAGCGGATCCAAAGGCAGGAGATCGCGGATTTGAATCCCACCCTAGCCCATCTCAAACATTATCGCTAAGCCTAAATGAAAACTTTTGGCCATCTAACACGAAGGACGTTGGACTAGATTGGTGTCTAATGTCGCCTTGCCAAACGTAAACGTACCTGCGCCCTTCGCCATATATGTGTTGCCACAGCAGCCTTCAATTTTATAAACTGTTGTAATCGCTGATCCGATTATGAAATATGTATACTGAATATAAGGTACGAAATATATGGTAACATAAATAACAACATGGTCAGTTGTAGGACATGTAGAAGGTGAAAATATAAAATATAGCGGCTTCCTGACTGTTGTAAAGTCGAGCAGGGAAAGTTCAGTCGGTATACATCATGCTTGCGCATCCAAATCCCGCAGTTGCACCATGTTTCAGCCATCCGATTTTCACATCTTTTCGTCGCTGTCAAATATCGGCTTTATTGCTGCTGTGAAGTTGGACAAGAATAGCTCAGTCGGTAGAGAGCCTTCTTGCAGATCCAAAGGCAGGAGCTCGTGGATTGGAATCCAACTCCGGTCCAACTTTACTGCCGGCTGCTTTTTACATCTTTTCGTATTTCTTGGACATATGGGCGTTTTATAGATGTTGTTAAGTCGAGCAGGGACAGCTCAGGTGGTAGAGCTCATGATTGCCCATCCAAATCCAAAAGGTCGTCTTCCAATTCACACAGATAGGCTCACAATTAAAAATTACATACCTAACATGAAAGTCGTATGAGAAGGTTGGATGCTTCTGCCGCAATACCGAATCCAAGGCTAAAGTAATCTTGAGCAGAGTAACCCTGACAGGCCTAAATAAAATATAGGCCATGCCGTTGCTGATATACTAAGACTAGGATTTAGTCTAAGCTTAGGTAATTATATGCTACAAATTATGTGCATTAATACTAAGCCTAAGTCGAGAGGCTGCCACTGCCCCTCTCCGAGAACCCTCGTTCTAAACCATGTTCCTTTTCTAATGTTGTATCGTAACGCCCTTCAGGGTTACTTCCGCCGCACAAAGAACAATGTCTGCGCGCCACCACAACATATGTGTGGCCTAACATCTAAAAGCTTAACGGCTCTTACAGCTGATCCGATTATGGAATAAAATATATGCATACATTGCATGCATATATAGGTATGTATTATATGGTTGCATAAAAAAACAAAAAACCCGCGGTGTGCCTTGTGCAAGGCAGCACGTCGAATATGGTGGCTTTCTAAGTGTTGTGAAGACGTGCAGGGATAACTCAGTTGGAAGGGCGCCTGCTCTCGGATTTCAGGACAGGTGATCGTGGGCTCGAATAACACTCTAGCCCAACATTTCAACAAATTGCTTTTAACATCATGGAGTTTGTACAAGGGGGGTCGGATTAGTCAGCGAAATAAAAATCATGCCAGCGCCCCTTTGCTAAGTGCCCTATCTTAACGGCTAACGGCTTAACTGGTCCTTATAAGATTCGACTATGAAAAATATCGCACACATACGAAAAACTGTGAAAAATATTAATATATTGTTAATATATATAAATAAAAAACCAGTGGTAGGCCTTGAGGGAGACAAAGAACGCGGCATACAGAAGCTTTATAACAGTTGTGTCGTCGGTCAGGGATAGCTTAGAGCGCCTACTTCCAGACCTAAAGGAAGGAACATTGTCGTGGGTTCGAATCTCAACCAAGCCGAACTTTCAGGCGACTCTCTTTACTATCATTCCATCACCATACGCCGATCATATACCTAAGAGTATTCATAATTTTGTACCAACATAAATATGTTATGCATTGTAAAAGGTAAAATACGGTTATTTTCAACCTTATTAAATGAAAGAATCAGCAAAATGATTTATCTAAATAAACAACTGAAGTGATCAAAAACTATATTGGCAGCGTCTACTACATAATATCGCATTTTAATGTCAAAAGTTAAAACAAAGTGCTATGAAGGCAAAATTACTGAAATATATTTCGTCAATAGTTATAATGTCTTTGCCATCTGTATATAATAAAGCCTAAATATTTTTTAATTGTTGATCGGTTAAATATTAAATAAATGGAGGAAAAACAAAACTTGGAGGTAGTGGGGATAGGACGAAAGTTCGGGGGTTGCGTGAAGAGACAAAATCGGAAAACTTGTCATCATGACCTCTGGGTTTTATTTATTTCAAAATAAATTAAACTTAAACCCGTCTCCTGGAGTCACTATAGCAGAAGCATTCACATGTAACACTCAATTTTTTTGCAAATATAAAAGCCGAAAATTCGATTAATTACTTGAACTCAAAATAAAACATCGATGGCTTATACTTAATTACATACGCTTACTTAATATATATATTGCTGTAGTGAAGCTCGCTTGCGAGCCAGAATTCGAGTGGTGAGAACAATCCCAAGAAGCAGAAGTGGGAAAAATATTTGCCACACAATATTTTTTACACTCGCAATGAGCTTGTCGGCCCAGAAAACCCCATATCCCCGACACTAAAACCAACAATAAACACACATTCAGGTGCTTTTTCCACGACTTCTCTCCAAAAATTGCGAAAACGTCATTTTTATGCCAAGTATGAACTAGAAGTGTAAAAAATATTTGTCCAACAATATTTTTAACACTTGCAATGAGTTTATCTGCCCAGAAAACCCCATATAAGACGGTAAAAGCAACAAAAAACACACATTTAGGTGCATTTCCCACGCTTTTCACCAAATATGAAATTTTGCGCCAACTATAAGCTTATAGACTCCAGATTGGGAAGTAGTTGAAAAACTTCTTATATATCATTGGAAAGCCCTGGTAAACCTACATGGAATAGGCTATTAGTTTGCGGATACCTCGTGTACTTATTGAGAAAAGTCGCAAAAACTGGAGGGGGTGCCCGAAAAATGGCGCCAACTATAAGCTTATAGACTCCAGATTGGGAAGTAGTTGAAAAACTTCTTATATATCGTTGGAAAGCCCTAGTAAAGCTACATGGAATAGGCCTATTAGTTTGCGGATACCTCGTGTACTTATTGAGAAAATTCGCAAAAACTGGAGGGGGTGCCCGAAAAATGGGCCAAAATGACGTCATTTTGCCCCATAACTTTTCTCACGGCAAAAAATTCAAAAATCGAGCTCCGTCACTGCACATAAATCGACCATTGCGGATCGAATGAGCTATAGTGCATCAAAATCCGCCCAACTTTTATCGAGATCGAGGTGCGACACACACAGACACACACAGGCAGGATCTTCTCAACCCCCCTCCAGAGCCAAAATTGAAAATTCGCGTTCCACTCGAATTCAAGCAGAGCACCATGCAAATTTACTGGCAGGAACAATAGTTTTTATAAATCCTGCACAGGGTAAGTTGCTTTGCGTGAGGCCTAACAGCCGCTGTGTCGGATCACACTGATTGATAAGTTTTGTAGCCACACATTGAAACAAGTTGATCTATTTCGAGATCATATTTTACAGTTGACAGCGAAAGACATAATATTTAAGTCAGTTGCAGTATTAGTAAACTACAGTTAATAATACAGCACAATTTCCATTTTTCAAAGATTTCTTTTATTTCAAATTCACTTACCCAAACATCGGTACGGTTGGGATTTTTGAAAAGTTTGGCGAATTTTTATGATGCTATGTTCGGAGCATAACTTGGAAGGTTATGTGTTCTACACTAAGCCATGATCTCAATACATGTTGCTTTTGAAAAAGTATTGTCCTTATGAGTTTGAGAGATAAATTAGACTGTGGATGGCCATCTATATACTGTAAATAATACAGAGTTTTTCGCATTAAAAGACAACCGCAGATTCAAACAATTCATTGATATAATAATAAACTAGTTAGGATTAATTTATTGTGGGACGACTAACAAAACGCTAACTCCTCCACGCAAGCTGGCGCAACAATGGACAAGTGAATTATTCTGATATGTCTTGGAAATAAGGCAGGATTTTTGTCACTATGACCGCTAGCCACGCCCAATATTACAGTAATTTAACTAATGATTTGAAGTTATATGATGCAGGTAATCCTCTTTAATCATTATTGCAACGACATTAAACCTACAAAATTAATAAGGATGGTATAGAATTGAGGACAATTAACTTCCGTGGGAAATGCCCATCTGCATCAGATTTACGCACTATTCAACTGTTTCGCATCACAAGATTCACCTCACCAATTTATTTTCTTGCCTAACTTTCGTGTTTGCACTGATCACAAGTGGCATTGCTTTATAATCTTGCAACATCGCTTTCTGAAGGTTTTTCGGGTCAGGATGGCGAAAGAAATTTTACAGCGTCTTAATTATTTTAATACCGGTGTTATATATTAATGTTTATGTTACGCTGAAAACGGGGAAATGGCACATTCGGCCGAAAAACACAAACCATTAGAGTCTTGGTCACTGATCTATTTAAAATAAAATTATGTTATTATTTGTATATTGCAAATATGAATGTGCGAAAGTGTCAATGTTGAACTATATCTTCAGCTGGAAAACAATTTAAGGTGTGTTCGGCAATACAAAAATAACCTATAGGCAAACTTACAGCAATTTCTCTAACGGAAAAGGCAGCTAATGTACAATTCCCGTTGAGTTGTTAACATGATGATGTGACACTTTTTCCACGAGTATGTTACTGACTGTTTTGATTATGTAATATACTAGTCGCCCAAACGGTCACATCATACCATAGGCAACATTGGCAACGTTGGCAAGCTATAATTGCCTTCGATTTTCCAACGTTTCACTGCGGTTTTGATATAGGTAATCACCGACGAGAACTACTGTTAACCTTAATGACAAATAGCTCCAAACATATGAATTTATGCTAATATGTAATGCAATTAACGGGTTCTATTGATCGCTACAAAGAGAAAAACATCAAGTTAATATATTTTACCCAACCAAACAGGTCTCAATACAATATCATTCGCTTTGTATATTAGCGCAAGTCTAATTAATTCATCGATTATGGCTTGCGTTCTATTTGCTTGATTAGGCTTTAGATAACTATAAGTTTATCTTGTTTTATCAACGTTTTGCTTTATATCAACAGCAATATTGCTCCTATTTATACTCATATCCTTCAATATAAGTTCGCCTCTAAGTATGTAGATTTCATGAAATACCATGTTTTGTTTAAAATGATGTGATTTCAGACTCAATATCAGCTTACATAATTGTATAGTGCAAGTTTGTGTATAGATTAGTTTTTGCCTAGCCACATAAATAAGTCGATTAGTACAAATTATATATGGCAACATTAACATAGATGCTTCGCTGGGGCCGTTAGGCCAACAACATAACTCCTGTTCTATAGAACAATAGGTATTCAAAAGGCAGAAACAGGATACAAAACAGGATTTGTCGGGAAGATCTCCAGAAATAAAGTGACCATCAAACTTGGTTGAATAGAGTGGATTTGGATTCAATATGCCCTCAAGTGCAAGCATAAAATTTCTTCTAAAATCAAATCTTAATATAAATTTCGGAAATTTCCTCGTTGATGCTTATTATAGGGACATATGGATAATATTGTTATTGAACATGATTACATTCAACAAACACTACACTTGCTCAGCAAGTCGTAGGCATTTTCGTGAGTTGTCTTGGGGCCCTGCCCGCTTGGCTGCGCATGTGTCTAGTATTCGGTAATACGTTGACACTGACACCTGCTCACTGATCATAATATTCAACCAATATTCCCTATCTGGATCTTACTTAGAAGTTGTTTGCTTCGTTATAGGTAAAATTAGCGTCCGTGCAGGCGTTCCTAACTGTCAACAATAATTGTCGTGTGCAAGTAATTATCGCGTACAATTCGATTCAACCTACTCGGTTATTATTTAAGTGTTATAATTGATTGGTACCATGGTTGCCGTCTGACTTTGACATAGGACTCTTTGATTGAGAATTCGTTAACCATTCTTAGTAACAGTTGAACAGTGTATTGTTATACAGTAAAAAATTTTTCTTTAATCTAAGTTGTGCCTTACAATTTCATGAGCCATTTTCAATGACCTTTTTGAGGATTCCGCGTAATTCCTCCAGCGAGTTGTGTTGAGTAGTGAACTATAAGTGTGGAGGCTTGAGATCTTATATATAAGGCCGTAGCACGGACAGTTGACATGTACGGACGGTCAAAACACGTTGAAGATATAGCGCTGCCAGAGTAAACAACACATGACACGGTGATGGCTTTTCTAGTCTTACTTTGAACATATGTACAGTCCAATCTGGATATGATCATCAAATTGTATTATACGACAGCACTATAATGCGGACAACAGACATTAAGACATTGTGTTTGTGCGACGGAACAACACTAATTACTCTTCCCCAACTGTATCCGAGGGGATAATTCGAGCGATCATGTTCCCGTAAATTTACGGACCAAGACACTAACAGAAGTAAGTGAACAAAACGTAGTAAACAAGACAGTAAAAGTAACTTTGAATCGAGACAATAAGAAACAGTAAACTGAACAGTAATGAAACAGTACTTCAGCAGCAACTAAACAGTAACTCAAGTTGTGGTAAGCAACCGTCTTTAAATATAATCAAAGAATCTTCTAGAATAATCATGACATCAGTCTTCTAAATCCGTAGAACCTTCTAGAAGAATCGAGATGCCGTCACTCCACGTGTGACGATGTCCTGGTACATCATAGGAACTTCCAGAACAGGATCGAATGTAATTCAGAAAATGTTCTGGCGAAACAAATCCATAACACCTCCCCGCCTAGCCGAAGGTTTACCTTGACGGCGAGTAGTGTTTAGGCAGACGCCCTTTTGTTGTCCCCTTTGAAAGCCGTGGTTGCTGACCGCCGGAACTGGACGCATCGTCGATAGTTTCTTCTCCTTCTGTCTGAGGTACTTCGGCGATTTCCAACGGATCATTATCCGCAGTATTTGTGGCACCTGTTGAATCGACATCTGCGCCAGGTTCGTTGTCATCTTGCGAAACGTGCCTTGGCTGCAGCTGTTCGACGTGTCGCCGCCAGGTGGGCCCTCGTGGATAAACACGGACGTTGACAGTACGGGTGCCTTTTCGCTGTGTGACTACAGCGGGCACCTAACGTGGCTGCTTGTCGTGATGGGGTGCAAAGTACAGAGCATAGACCGGATCACCGACTTTATAAGCAGGGTCTACTTTTGCAACAGTTTGAAATTGGGACTTGCTAGCTTCTTTGGCTTGCTTACCTTGAGCAGTATAAGCTGGGGGCGAAAGCAGAGTGTCGATTTTCGTCCGAATTTGTCTCGAATTGAGTAACTCACTGGGGGATATCCGCTGGAGTTAGGAGTGCGACGATATTGCATCAGGAACTCTTGCAAGGCTTTTCTCGGAGGAAGACTTGATTTCCGTAAAGCTGGCTTGAAAGTTTGGACGAGTCGTTCTGCGGATCCATTCGTAGCAGGATGATACGGAGCACCTGTAAGATGAGTAATTCCTCGTTCTTTGCACCATACCTGGAATTCTTCCGACATGAATGCTGATGCATTGTCCGTGACCAATGTATGAGGATATCCGAAATGAGCAAAGTCCTGTTCCAGGAGATCAATCATTGCCTTTGCCGTGACCGCCTGAGTTGTATGAATACAGGGACATTTTGAATATGTGCCCGTTAAAACCATCAATTAGTCCCCAGGAAATTAATAGCGTGATCAAGATGCAAACGGCTCCATGGTTTTTCTGGTAGCATCCATGGATGAATTGCCGGTTTTGGTGGTTTGTTTTGGTGCTACCCACAGCTGGTGCAAGTGCGGCAGGTTGCTTCGATGTCATCATCAATATTTCGCCAGTAAACAGCCGTACGTGCAAGCTGCTTCATACCCTGCATGCCAAAGTGTCCCAGGTGCAACAATTCCAAGACATCGCGGCTAAGATTGGCAGGGATCACTACTCTGGAGCCAAGTACTAAGCAACCGTTAACAATAGATAGTGAATCAGCCAACTTACGGTAACGTTGCATTTCCGTGCCTTCGTCGTTCTTCTTTGGCGGCCATCCTTCACGCGTGAATCGAAGCACTACTGAAATGACTGGATCTTTCGCCGATTCGCGGGGCAGTGAATGTTTGTCACCAGGAGTGACTTTGTTACTGATGTTTTGAATGGCACAGACCATAGCTGCATCGTCTTCGCTTTCCTCCCTGTCGAACTGGAAATCGTCAGTCGCAGGTAGACGACTCAGGACATCAGCATTTGCATGATCAGCTGTTTGGCGTAATTCAATTTGGTAATCAAATTGTCCCAACATGAGAGCCCGACGTGCCAATCTGTTTGCGGCGAGAATCGGTTTTCTTTTCCTAGCCCAAACATGGCAATAAGTGGTCGATGATCTGTGACCAACGTAAATTTCCTTCCATAAAGGTATTGGTAAAATTTCTTTAACCCGAAGATAATAGCAAGTGCTTCCTTCTGAATCTGACTGTAGTTCTTCTGGGATTCATTAAGAATTTTTGAGACGTTGCAAATTGGCCGCTCGCTTCCATCTGGATAGCGGATAGCGGTGAAATAATACTGCACAATTCCAACGTTGGAAGCATCGTAAGCAACTCCTAATGGTACTGATTCGTTATAATGAACCAGCACGTTTTCAGAGGAAAGAATTTACTTTAGTCGATCGAATGCAGATGTTGTTCTGCGTCCCATTTCCAGTGCGTCTTCTTCTTTGTAAGACGGAACAGTGGTTCGGAAATTGTAGCCAGGTTGGTAGGAAGGAAGTTGGCGTAAAACTGTAATGAGCCCAAGAATGTTCTCAGGCTGGACGTCTTGTGGTGCCGGTAATTTGAGGAGATCTTCCACCTTTGGTCCTTTGGCGATTCTTTCTTTCGACAGTAAGTGTCCAAGATATTCAACCCACGGTTGTGCAAACTGACATTTTTCTAGTCGGCAGCGGAGTCCTTTATTATCTAGACGATGAAGTAATCGTCGGAGATTCCGCAGATGATCATTAGCATCTTGGCCACTAACCAAATGTCATCCAGATAGACAGCAATACCTGGTAAATCATGTGTAAGCTGATCCATGGTTTGCTGAAAGTAACCTGCAGCGGACTAGATGCCAAACGGCAGTCGTTTTTGAAGAAGCACACCTTTGTGAACTAAATTATCAGACAGCGATATAATTTATCAATAAGAATTTATTAAAATTATGATTATGCATCATTTACCTTAAGATGTGTGCACCTAGGGCCAGATTCTGTCACAGAGCCAATTCCGGCGCGTGCCAAAAACGCATAGCCACACTCGGCCCTTCATAAATAACATCAATAGCTAAGCTACGTTAGTATGTTTGTACGGTCCAGGAGTAGCAGTGTCTCAGAGTTTAATAGCCGGGACGGGCTACTGAAAAAATATTTATTACAATCAGCTTAGCAAATTGTGATACATCGAGAATATTTAACTCTAGGCCAAAAAAGGCAAGATTGGTAGTAATTAAAGGCAAAGTGCATAAATCCAGGCAAAATAAATACGTAAATATCGCTATTTTCAAAATTTTTGTTTAAGCGTTTTTTACAAGCCAGCGTAGTAGCTATGTAAAACATGCTTTTTCATGCATTAAAATTATACTATTGTAACTGGAACGATGTTTTACCAATATGTGACTATAACTATAATCAATTTCCATTTTTAGCGATTTTTCATTATCGTCATATGTTTCTGGCTTCTAGAGCCGATTTCGGCCTTTGTGACAATATGTCAGCCTGGTTTTACTATTAGCTAGATATTTTTTAGGGTCTGGCTCGGCCCAAAAAGTGTCGCACTGGCTGACCGCGGCCGGCCAAGCATGGCTTTAGAGCCGTACAGACTGTGACAAAATCCTGCCCTGCTGCACACATTTTAAGGTAAATGATTCATTAAAATGTTAACAGCTATCACATGTTAAAATGAAATATGTATTTACTATATGTACTTACATACTATATTGGTATATCTGTCTCAAGCTTATATAATCCGATTGTTTAACTACTCCTACTACTAAACCTTCCTCTTAATATAGCTTTTACAAAAATTATTAGTTTATAAACTTAATTAAAATCAAAGAAGAGAAGAGCGAATGAGGAGGAAAGAGACAGGAGGAACGAAAGAGGGAATAAGCAATACAGAGTGAGTTAGAAAGAAAGAGGTCAAGCAAATGACACCGCAAAGGAGTAAGATAGAGAAAGAAAGAAACACAACAACGGCTAAAAGGTCGCATTTGGAGCACGACGACAAAGCGACAGAGGTTGCGACAAAGCTGAAGTGACAACAAGCGAGCAGCAACAAAAGAGCGACCGCAAGTAGTGGATGAATAAAAAAAGAAATCAAGAACGGGGCACGGAAGGGTCTGGAATAAAGATGTTTACTTTGGGATTCGGGTGGGTTAGGGGTAAATTATATCCCAGGACGAAGAATGGGTTCAATTGATACCAAACACGAGGGAGTTAGACCAAAATTGGGATTTAACCCGCCCAAGTGAACTACTTTTCCATATATTAATTTAAGGAGCATTGGCAAGGTTTCCTGAGTTAACGACTGTGTACATTGATGCCCCCAAGGATCGTTGTAATCGTAATAACAAGGCGATCAGAAGGAGGGTGTAACCCGTGTCTGACGAATACGAAATACAAAAGTAATAAACTGACGAAAAGATAGACAGCTTTGATGTTGGTGATGCGATATTATTGTTTGTTCTGTATTAACAGGGAGGCGGACGGAGGCTACCCGGATATATTTGCATAAGACTCGATGAGATGAAAACAATGATGGGTGATATGCCTACTCTAAAAATAAAAATAAAAATTTTGGTATTTTGTACCCACTTGCATTCGCGGTCTATTTTTGGAAGATATTTTGGCACGCCATAGCGGACTAACCAAGAGTTAGACAAAGGCACGCCGCATATGCCGATATTCGTGATCAATACAGAAAAATATTAAAACGTAAAATTAGAGAAAATTGCTATTAGATTCGCAATACTTAATATATACGGACATAAATCGTAAGGACAACCTTTACGGCACCTTAACGACTACGCGAGCCGAGGCCTGCTTGGACGCGTTGGAATTCTTGCTGGATGGTCTACATATTGACATATGAAACTTCCGACTAGGTGACTCCAGTAGGGAAAATAAGAGGTTACAATATTGGTGACCCAGCGACCTAATAAGTTCCCGGAGCAAAAGCGAAAATGTTGTTACTACCCTTAGACCAGCCAAAGAGCACCATGAAATCTAATA
Source organism: Trileptium ribeirensis (assembly GCA_030248225.1). NCBI lineage: Eukaryota > Metazoa > Nematoda > Enoplea > Enoplida > Thoracostomopsidae > Trileptium > Trileptium ribeirensis. The sequence continues at coordinate 37,460 of JASANE010000920.1, forward strand.
GTGCTCTTTAGCTATGCAATAGCATGGAATATCTGGCAAAGTATGCAGTTTCCGCCTGGGATGCTTCATCCAAGACAATAAAGGATCATAATGTTTTTGTTTCCCTAATGACAGCAGACTCAGTCGATTGGCGTATAGCGACAATTCCGCGTGGCTGCCGTGGAACAACAAAAATTTGGAAAGCATGGTTGTCGGAGTCGCTGAAGAAGACAACGTTCATGTATTAAAATTAATTGTGTGCCACTATCATCTACTATAGGTATGTATATCAATATTAGAAAACCCAAACAGCCAAACTTAGCATAAGTAAGTTTCTATTAAATAGCACACTTTGACTTGATGCTACCTTAAAAGTTTCAACCGATTTAGTTCGCGAAGGCTTCTTGGAAAGGCCTTGAGATTCTGTGCCGAAAAGTACTCAGGGTGCCCCTGGAAATGTTGGCCGCGATGGAACAGTTACGAGCCGTGTAGCCCGGTACCCCTCGCTCCGAATACTCGAAAGTGATTGTTTTCACAATTTTGTTGTTATCAGCTTTTCGCTGAACCATTATTCGACATGTGTTATGGCGCCTACAGCTTACACCAGTAAAGCCATTAGTCTCTATTTTAGTTACTCCCACCGAAAGTTTAGACTTTTATCGTTCACTTCTCAGCGAGCAGCCTACGGTTATGATTTCACATACATGATGACATCGGGTACTGGTAAAATTCCTATGAACCTCGCATCCTGCATACCTTCAAACTGCATTTTCACTATCCTCAATCCTCTATTTTCTCACCAAAACATGAAATTCACAATGGTATAGGAAAATAAAAATGCCTGCAACGGCACATAGTATCGTCTAACGCAAGCATATACACGGACAGATAGGCAAGGCCCTTAACGACACACCAAATAGTATTACTCCATTTTGCTTTGAGATGTCCTCTCCAAAATGTGCCAGATATTCTGTTAATTTTTTTTGGCTCCTGACTAAATTAACATTCGTCTCTGCCCTGGTGTTTTGTTTTCAATGCTGACATAAACACACGCACCAGACCGGAACGGTCCTGTTACGCACAAAGTATAACTTTAGCTGTCCAGGCCTCTTTGAAATTAACCAGAATCAGAGTAATTTTTGTAGAATCGCAATGAAAACCGCCTTAGGAACATAATGGTATCAATAACGGAAATACAGAACTAACACATTTGTTCCCTACATATACAAACCGAATTATAGATTTGGAGGTTTATCTCATATTTTCCACTGATACAATAATATTACCACTAATGCTATACTTATCCCGCAAGTTTGCATAGACACTGAATATTTGAGAAATTAGTTCACCTATTACGAAGTAACAAAATAAAAGAGCAAAGTTTTATGGATTTTATTCCATAATATAACGTTTAACCCGTAGTCCCTTCGCAGTGTGTATGTAGTGTATAACTGAAATTGATGCGAACCATGTAATATTGTATACATTAAATAACTTTATGCCCAATATCTGTACGTGTTACAATTTTAAAAATATAATCGCCAAATCTTACGCTCTTTTCTCTTTAAATGTCAGTTTGAATCCGTTACAATAAAGTAACAAACGTTGTAAAAGTGACACTTGTTTTTCATGTGTGCCACTTGGGCGTATCCTCTGTGATAGTTTCAATAAATTGGATCTGCTTATATTCAAACTACAATGATCACGTCTAAATTTACCGTTCATTTTAGCAAAAATAGGGGTATAAATAGAGTTAATAGCAACAATGAATCTTCAAGATGTGGAGTCTTATATAAATAAATCGGTAACCACGAAACGTATCAAGTAGAAAAATTAAAATCGATCAATTCGTTTTTAAACCTCTGCATTTACAATGAAGGTTTTTTCACCTAGTTAAAATTGATTGTCATTAATTACGATAGAACTTTTTATTACAAAAAACGGCAGCGAAATTTATACATTGTATTTATTATATTTCACCGAAGTAGAGCTAATTGGCTATGACTCGATTGAACGTTATGCAAAATTGGGCGTTGAAGAGAAATTCGTTTTTAATTTTACTTTCAAGTTTTAATTTTAAATACTGATTGCTATGATCTAGGGACTAGACGATCCTGTAATAATATTACACATTTGTAATGAGGTGTCTATCTCTGCCAGCGATGTATGGCACCGCATAGGACTAGTGTCATGTTTGGGATTGAGCAAAGATTAGCTAAGTAGGGCAGTAATTAGGAGTATAAGACTCATAAAACGCTTATGGTTGCTCTATTGGAAACCATTTCAGTTGGTGCTTTAAAATGTTTAAACCTGTTTTTTGGAATATTAAGCAGTTTATCCATATCTTCCATGTTTAGATTTGAGTTGTTGAAATTTTAAATATAGCGAAGCGAACGTGCATCATTTAATTTTGCTGAGAAATTCATTCACTATGCATTGTTCGATGGTCCAATAGTGGTATCAAATATGCTAATTGTTATGGGCTGATAAATTGATGCATGCGCTAAAAAATTGGAATTGGGTTTTGCCATTAATTGCTGGAAATGTCATGTTGGATGGTTCCGGTCCTCAAGTTGAAACTGTACCATCAACAAAACATAATGCTTGAAAAATTGCGAACTAGTGTAAACTGGCGACAAGGATATTGCAAAATGAGACTCGATTGGATGATCATATATTGTGAATTTAAACTATAAAATTTCAGTGTGTAGGCATTAGTTATTGCAAACAACTCTTGAACATTTTGTCTGTTGTCTTTCAGTAATGACCATATAGATGAAAAAAGCCCGATTATGGGCACATTTCATCTGCGGCTTCACGGATTTGGTGTATTTGCTAATGCCTGAAAACTTGTAAGTTACGCAATAACTCCGGCAACATCTTGTAATAACTCCGGCAACATCTTGAAATAACTCAGGTACTGAATTATTGCATGTCTCTTCGGATCTTGAGTTTTGTAAAAATTATATATTTGGCATGAATTTAGTCAAATAGCAACTCGTTAAATATTTCAAAATATGCCTTCCAAACTGTCGAGATGTTGCAACTTGAATACCACTTCAAACGCAGTTTGATGTATCATTCGAAAACTCTTCGAAGAATATAGTCACAGCCGTCGAATTGCTTGCTTTGTAAGTTGTCCAATATACCGCTTCTTTTGTCTAAACGTTTAGATAACGTTAATTTAACAGTAAAATGACCATTTAGCACCAATTAGTACAAGTTCTAACCTGTAACCATCGGGTCTAAATATTTCATGTAGCAGCATTGTATTTCGACAATCTAATAGCCAATGATCTGACAGCAGAGATGGGCGCAAGACGGGTGGGGGTTTCCTAATGGTCGGATTCTCTGAGCTATATTTACCCATGTCTGAAAATTTTGACATTTTTAGCAATAAATTGTAGCAAAGTTAGTAAAATTGAGCAAATTTTTGGAGTTTTAGCAAGATTTTAGCAATGTCAGAAAGAATTTTTGCAGAGAAATTCAGTTTCAAAAATTTCACCAATACCTCACCCCGAACCTACACCGTCTTCTCAGCGTATTCCTTCGCAGAAACTATCTACTCCCTAAGCCGACGGGCCCTGCTATGATCAGTACAAAGCACGTTCACATTATATTCATACATTCGCATGTTTTTATGCACTACCTTGAGACACAGTTTTTGCAACTTACTGATTTTTATAAACATAAACATCGATTGATATAGTACGTATAGCAATGTTATAGGCCTCGGATCAAATTAACAGAAGCCGAGGACTGCGCCATTAAACCCTCCGCAACTATAAAGTATTTCCAATCAATACAATAAATTGTATTGTCTACAAAATATTTAAAGACTCAATGGATTACCGGTTCATATTCAATGAGCGGTTAAAAACCACTCCTAGTAAGCTTAGCTGAAGCCGAAGCTAGCTTTTCCACCAATGCACGTGAGTGTTGTGTGCAATATACTGTTAAATATTACTGGTTGTTATATACATTTAACTTTTTCGTGGTGTAGCGCTTGCGTATTTTGCATCATAAAATTTGTATCTAAAATGCCTGTTCCGACGGCGGTGTGAGCAGATTTATTGCGATAATAAAACTGTTCGATATGTTTTGATAAGCAACGCCCAACACACTATTTTCTAGTTTTATAATCTAAATGTGATACGAAATGGTCCCACTGTATTGCAATCCAATTTTGTAATGTTCTGTTATAAGCTTTGAAAGATTTTGTTTTTAAAAACCCCGATAAGCGGTATATATGTACTAAAGTTTTCAGTTTGAGTTATCGAAAACAAATGGAGTCATTTAGGGTCGTTAGAAACAAGGTTTCTTAAAATATATTGTTATGTTTAGCTCGAATTTTATTGAAGAATATGCTAAGTTCTCGAAAGCTACTAGTTGTTGAATTTGCTATAACCACTGCCAGCATTGTACCAGATGTACCTTTATTAGCCGATGTTGAAGTATATGAACAGCACTGAGACGTATAGAGCATAGGTGTCGAAGGTCCATCTCTTTGAATTTTAAAAGAATATGCTGGTGGAGCAAGAATCAAAGAAACTTCTTTTAAATTTCATGGAAACCTATTTTCAGGGCAGGGAAATTCCACTACGACATTAACGCTGTGAAACTTACAGAAAGAGCAGTACCAGAGGAAAGATAATTATAGAACATAAGATAGATCATAATATCAAATATATAGTGTCATAACATCGATTATTCTATACCTTTTAACGCCATCATATTGTATAAATATCTTATGGGGCCACGCGAGCACTATTTACTTTTAATTTAAACATTTAAAATTTCTCTTAATAAAAACAACACTTATACACTTTCTAGTAATCTAACCAAAAGTTTACTGTCATACCGCAGAGTTTGTGCATAATATTATTACAGGACTAGTATTTAAACGTATTCAAACATATTTCCTAATAAATATATCAAATGAATATACACATGCATGGATGTCGATGTAAAGACACCCAAAACAGAGCATTTATAACAACAGCGACGCTGCTAATATTGTTGCAGTACTCAATTTCGCTAAGTGGAGCCCATCTAATTCTCAAAGTTGTTCGACGGATTTCTGAAGTCCCAGATGGTGACTCACAAAACACTCCGGGATCTGTGTTTATTGTTGACCCGATAATAGAACCAGATCAATATGATCGTAACAACGGCAACGACGGCGCTGGCTTAGCAAATCCGAATATATTGATTGACAAAGAAAGCGGTTTAGCGAATGATAGACAAGTTCCGACAATAAGTGGAAACGACGATGGAACCGTGGAAGGATTACAATGGTCTACAAAGTTTAATTTTTACCCAGGACTCAGATGATCGAGCTGCGTTTATATGATAATTATTATTTTGATTCAGTCAAAACCAACGAAAAAATGTTGGTTTGCTAAATATCTAAAACTTAGGATTTTCTTTACACATTTTCAATTTTTTTGCGGCGTTTAAAAAACCCAGAATGTGGAAATATTATTTGCGCATAGTCTATACAACACCATCCAATCCATAGATGTCCAAGGTCTATATGCATAGCGGTATATGGATGAAGCGTGTGGGAATAGGTAGGGTACGTGGGTTTACAGCAGGGAGATAACCAGCAATTTTTCTTCACGTGTAACCCAGTTTCTAATAAGTTTCCCGATTGTTTCCATATTGTGCACAACTTGTTTAGTTTTTCTCATAACTGCTAAAACGTTCTGCACGCCTACAGCTTGAGGCTAGGTGCAGGGCCTAGCGGATGGTTGGCAGTGCAATTTCTCGAAGGTGAGGTTTTGTAGGTTGCATAATATGGCTTAAGTTGGGGTCCGATCCATGGGGTTATAACCCTTTGCCTGCCCTATGATTTGATGCTATACAGTGTAAATTGTATAATAAAATAGATGGTATGAGGGGCACAATCAGTCTGTCTGTGGTGTTTACATGCTGTATTTTACTGAAGGCGTCATCGCAACCATACACAAACAAATTACACAAAAAATGCTTTAACACCGTGGTGTGACTGACACAATACAACATTTTCGAGAACTTTATGGGATAGGCTACAATATACCATTGGCGGCTCTACACTAATTACATTCTTACTAGTATAAGAATACCCCTCAAAATCATCTTCAGATATCATCAAAACAATATGGCGTCAAAGACATCATATGAACATGAACAGTGGCAGCGACATCTAGGTTGGACAAAAACTTCCCCATGCTAGGTTCTTTATAACGCAAACGCGGCAGTTGTTCGTATTAACGACCCGTCGGACATGCGACATCTGAAATCTTTATAATTTTAGCTTGATCTCCATTTGATTTTGAGCCATTTTATTCGAACCTTGATGGGTCAATCTTGTTAGGCTCCACGTTTTAGGTTCTCCAGTATTGAATATATGTGATTTAATTTGATACTGATCAACTCAGCTCGAAGTCGCCATAAGTGAAAAAATGAAAATAAACAAATGAAACATAAACACAAATGAAATAAAAATGAATTTTCCACAGTAATTATGACAAATTTATTTGATTTATTCACATATCACTCCAATTTTTTACTAAAGTGTTCATGCCGATTTTCCTTCTCAAATATATCACACAGAAATAACATTATAGGACATGATTTGGTCTAGGATGCATCAAGCTTTGATTCTTCGGCCGCTGCTGCCTTAGTTTCAATAGTTCTATAGAAGCGAAACGTCTCTGACTAGTGTGCAGGCCTATGACGGTTGTTTTCGAATGGGGTTATCTGATTGAGGATGTACATTCAAATCCAACTTTTACAACTACAATTTGACTTGTCGAAAATTGTTTAGATTATTACTAAATTACTTAGCTAGCGAATAATGTTACATTGTATCATTGAAGTCATCCTAGCGATACTTAGTCTATCAACCTAGGGGTCTTAAGTTAGCACTTATGCATCATTCACAGAGAAGTACGTGCAATAATTGTACACCGTAAGCTATTGCAGCGACCATGATGTAAGAAAACAATATTGTCACAGTATTTGAATTCTAGTGCAATGAGCGAGCGAAGCGAGCGAGTGGAACGAGAATTTTCAATTTTGGCTCTGGAGGGGGTTGAGGAGGTCCTGTCTGTGTGTGTCTGTGTGTCGCACCTGAATATCGATAACGCTTGGGCGGATTTCGAACCGCAATGGTCGATTTAGGTGTAGTGACGGAGCCCGATTTTTGAATTTTTTGCCGTGAGATAAGTTATGTGGCAAAATGATCATGTTTATAAATAATAAATTTATTATGATGACGATTCAAAATTATTAAGTTTATAAATAAAATCAATGGAATATATAACAAGTTTTTCAACTACTTCCCAATCTGCAGTCTATAAGCTTATAGTTGGCGCCAAATTTTATTTTTAGTGAAAAGCGTGGGAAATGCACCTAAATGTGTGTTTTTGTTGCTTTTAGTGTCTTATATGGTTTTCTGGTCAGATAAACTCATTGCAAATGTTAAAAATATTGTTGGGCAAATATTTTTTACGCTTCTGGTTCATACTTGGCATAAAAAATAACGTTTTCGCAATTTTCGGTGAGAAGTCGTGGGAAAAGCACCTGAATGTGTGTTTATTGTTGGTTTTAGTGTCGGATATGGGGTTTTCTGGGCCGACAAGCTCATTGCGAGTGTTAAAATATTGTGTGGCAAATATTTTCACACTTCTGCTTCGGGGGATTGTTCTCACCACTCGAATTCTGGCTCGCAAGCGAGCTTCACTAGTTATTATATTATTGCAAACATAGCGCAATCAGTAGCACACACCAAAATATTGCTGCTACAATAACATTGGCTTTTATTGCAAACTCAATAGCAGAAGCAAAGATATTGCCGCCGCAATAATATTGGGTTGTGTTTCACAACCGCAGAACAGTCGAGTTATTGCTGCATCAAAAGCAGCTAGTTGGTATTGTAGCAACAACATAATGCTCGCGGAGTTTGATAATGGTGCCCCCAGTTTGATATTGGTGCCCCTCTCAAGTGTGATATTAGTACCACCTCCATTTTAATATTGATTCCTCCTCCAATTTAATACTGGTGTCTCGCTCCAGTTTCTATAGTTTCTTGTAGCTAGCCGAAAGACTATAGTTTCTTCCAACTAGCCAAAAAATCAAAAATCGGTTACGACAAGGTGAAAGAGGTTTAAGTTTTACGGTAAACAAAGCCGACTTCTGAAATGTAGCTTGTCTTCATTTGTTTGGTGATGCGTTGTTTGTAAGGTATGGAGAATCGTGTATATATAGGTTTTTGGTTAATACGATGGTTCGGTTATCCCGAGTCTAGCGCGACTATTTTACGCGCTTTCAGATATTTTCAGTAGGTCTAGAACCGAACTGATTTCCAGAATATAGTCTATTTTCATTTGTTTGCTTATGTATTGCCTGCAGGGACCAATATAGGTATTAAATATGCTGAATACAATGATTAAAGTTTATCATGAATATATGCAATGCCTTTCAGAGCCGGCGTTGGCGTGCCCGTCCTCCTTATCAGAGGGGATACTCACATGTCAAGGTGCCTCCCACAAAAATATATATTGCTTCTAGCGCCTACTACATAAAATCACTTCGAATACAATAATTGCGAGTTCAATGTTTTAAAGCAAGCCTTACACTAAGTGGCGTCGCAAACTTTACAAAACTGGAGGGTGGAAAAAGGTGGAGGGAACCAGTCGTTTACATTCATTTGTTATATATAATCTAATATACGTTTGTCAGTAAAATGTGGGGCGGAGGCATAAACCCTCGGTCTGTGGGGAGGCACTTCCGTCGCATATTCTGTTGTGCAATTCGTGCACGCACTTCTCTGTGAATGATGCATTACGAAAGATTTTGTGGCAAGACTCGTTTATAAATCTAGAAGCTTTATGCAAACCGTAACTATCTGAATGCACAACATGCCATGTTGCAACTATGGTTTGTAAAAATTAAGCATGTATAAAAATCTGTGCAGACAAATGTCTGAATACATGGTTAGTTATATTACATGCTAGTTGTAACATAGCCAACTGTACATTTACCTACTTGTTGCCACGGTAACTGATTCAAACTAGCACTTACGCACTCGTTTGAACAAAAATTTGGACACGCTTGCCTTTGCTACAACTATTACTTGTGGTAAAACAGCAATAATAAATATATGCATATAAAGCAACTAGTATACTAATCGCCTCCACTCGACAAAATCCCAAATACCGTGAAAATAATAAAATATTATTTGAAAAATAAAACATATGCAAAAATATGAACTGAATATAAATCGAAATAACAAAACCTTGTTAGGTATGTCATGAAATTGTCATTGTATTAATCGCCTAAGGATATAATTCCGGTTCAGAAACGAAGAGAAGTTTGTTTCGACCGTCGGCGTCTCACCTTATGCTTGCACATAGCGAAAGCAGAAATCGGCACAACTAGGGAACTAAAATGTTAGCTACAAAATAGTATATGCAATTGGCTACCATTTTTCCTAAAAACTGTACATTTAATTCAAAAATAGCGTATTTGCTCTAATTTATGCGACGTTTACGTTATAAAACGTCCGCCATGTGGCAGATTTGTCCCTGTGTGATACGACATTACCATAGTGCATGGTAGTTGGAAGAATATACTATGCAGCACAAGTAATGGTGTCGCGGACACCATGTACATTACACTACGGTGTCTTCGATACCCTACGTTTGAATAGTTGTTTAAAAAAGGCGGAGAAATTAGCTAAGTGAAATTTCAAATTATTTACGCCAATAGATTGTATCTCACAAATCATGCCGTTTAAAGCTATGCGTAGGAAATGCACGGACAAATCTTGCTCTGTATAAACTCCCCACAACGGAGAAAAACTACAAGGCACCTTATCAAATGACTTTAATCATTGCTAGCTAGAAGTTTACGGTGTCCATGACACCACACAAGTATGCTGATGGTGTCCGAAACATCATATATAATTGCTTAGCCTACAGTATTTGTGTTTCGTAGACTATATGGTTGACGATGTTACGCAGGCTGTACGTTCACAAAACTTTATAACTGCAACTTGTGACGTAAACCCTGCATTACCGCGTTAAAAGCCCAATGTAATACTTGAAAACAATGTACCCAAGTTTTTCCCTTTTAATGATCAAAGTTCATCAGTAAACACCAGATTTAATAAGTTGGCATGAAATAACGTAGATTAACAATTTCTGTACGAAATTGCGCAATTTAATCATTCATACTAAGTCGTTTTTCACGTATATTTGTACACAGCATTCACACCGTAATGTCGCAACGAAAGCACACAAAAATCAATTCGGATGCAGTGGTAACGTTGATTAAACCGCCCGTGCAATGTTGTTGTCGGAAGGTGCCGTAATTGGAGCTGTAGCAACGATGGTATGCTGTCCGCAAGCGTGTAATACATTGCTTTGACATCCAGAATCCATCTGAAAATGCCTTTGTATTTGATGGTGCCCGAAGAGGAATTAAGTAGTTGAGTAAAATGGTATCCAATGCGACGTTCGGTTGCCCGACTGAGACGATTACGTGCCCGAGTGAGACGATTCGGTGTCTGAGTGATAGTGATGCACAAATGGGATAGAACCTCTCCATGTGCTCTTGGTATTTTGCCATACGTGCTTGATAAATCGCTAAAGTACACCCCACCGCTTTGCGCTACATTAGGACATAGCCGTTTCAATTACTGAAGCATCCTTGGAAATATCGCTGTTAAGCGTTGTTGATCTTGTCGAGAAAAACGAAAGGCTTAACACCGGATTCTAACTCCCACCCTCTCCCTCTTGTACCACAGGGCCATTCATATATCAAACAACGCAAACTAACTGAATATGTAAACATACTATATATAACCAGCAAATCATGCCGATGCCCATAACAACAGAGTGCCAGAATGTAACTCTGCGATGCTAGATTGGATATTATTAGTGCTCGGGTGAGACTTGTTAGTGCACGAGTGGGAATTAAGTAGTTGAGTATAATTGCACCCCAATGCGACGCTCCGGTGCCCGAGTGATACGCTTCTGCGCCCGAGGGAGAGTAGTGCCCGACTAAAATGGAATCGTGTTATCAATTATACGACACGTAGATCAGGCCTATGTTCAGAGGATTGTTGTAGATTGTGCAGGCGTAACAACAGATGCACTGAAAAATTCTTCGGCGAAAACCGTTTCGCGGAAGTACACTTTAGTAAACATTATTGCTTTGAAGTTTGTAATTGTAATGATCACTGCACGTATAATAGTCAAAACGATTGCAATATCGGATGCAAACTGAGTAACGCATATAACCATTGCCTTATGTGCGTGCAAGATTTGTTGTATTTTTGCATATTGATGAAAATGGCAAGCTGATTCCGTTAAGTTGTCATGTTTGCAGACATTATTGTTAAAGTGTTTCTATAAAAACCTTTCACCCCCATCATATATTCAGCCACGATTTCTGAACAGACAAAATAGCTCGATTTTCTAAGATCATTTCGTGCTTAAAAGAAAACTCGTCTCAAGTTTAATATTTTGCTATAAGCAGTGTCACAAAGTTGCTGAATTATTTAAGCCATCTGTTGTTATAATTGAGGTCCAAATGATAGTTGACATTCCACCCGAATTGGTTTGTGAGTATTAGCAGCAACTATGAAGGGCCCAAGTTTTGCAACACCTAGAGAGGCTTAAAAATTTGGCAGAAATTGGAAGAAAATTCTAGTAACATTGGGGATAGTTATGAGTGTCCGAAAAATCTCAGATATTTAGACCCCACTTTTCTTCCCAGCCCCATCCCGAAAAATTTACAAAAATCAGAGAACATTAGGGTAACATTGGCACAAATGACAAAAATTAGGGGAAACATTAACAATGCTTCGGGAATATTACAAAAATTAGCAGAAATTAGAGAACATTCTAGCAAAATTGGGTAAAATTGTAAATGTCTAAAAATTTAAACCCCCCGTGTTACTCCCCGCTCTAGCCTCTCTGCCATTACGAGAGCCGTCTAGCCCCGTCTCCCCCTCAGCCAACAGACGTAGGACACCCGTGCTTTAATATATATAACAAAAGAGAAACGTATTGATCATCATCTAATTAAAACCATTTTTGATTTGTATCGATAATTTCTGCTTTGAAAATTAGGCCGCATTAATGATCTAGGTGTCAAATCAATAACTACTAGCAATATTTTAATGCGTCAGACACTTGTTCAAAATGATTAATCATTTATAATGCCAAAAATTGTTCACATTGCTCGTCTGTGACAGCTTTAGTCTGTTTATAAATTTGCATTAAGGTAGCAGATAACATTGATCTAGATGACACTCACAGATGCTACTGACATGCTTTTGATTGTCAGAGAAAACTCGCAGCGCAGCCTGTTAGGTTAGGGCTCTGGTTTAGGCTTAGGTAATATGAGTTTGGTGAAATTCGGGTTTTACAATTCCAACCTATAGAAAGTGGACTTACAGGGGAGGAGGATTCCGACTGCAAGACATGATGTGTATCGTTGGTACAGCAGTGCAAGGGAGAAACCCAACCAAAAATGTACCTCAGTCTCCTTAATTTTTCTTCATAATTTAACAATATTTTCATACAATTTTTGCTATTATACTTATAATTCGTAAAAAATTTTGGTACGCCGTCAGTGCAGCTGCGGCGACGCTCGGAGTCTCGGAGGGTGTAGTAAATATGGCTTAAGGGGAGAGTGTGTCCGACCTTGATGGATTAATTCCGTTGCCTTCCTATTATGGGCCCCTAAAACAGCGTATAACTACATTTGAGTCTTTTACAGTTTTTTTACTTTATCTCCACGTTTTAATTAGATTTGTGTGCATTAATCTAGCTGCGACCGTCAGTTATTTAGCGGTCAGAAGAGTGAGCTTATACCGGGGTGCGCGCGTACAAAAATATTTGAGCTCGCTGGTACCCACGCAAATACCTCGTAGTGACTGTATATACTATTACCAAGGCCTTCCGGGCGACACTCACTGAATGAAATAGCGTCTTTCAAAACAGGAAAGTACACAATCCAATTCGGCAGCGGCCACTAAAAAGAAACCACGGAATTTGTTGATATTACCACACCAAAATGAACAAATGTACAGTCGTGGTGGCGGAATTTGTTTGCGTATAAATTGATTTTAAGGTGTTTACGCCGATGTAATAGGTTTAGGATGCACTAAGATTTTGCTTTCCTGTGACCTTATTTGAGCCCTCTACTGCGTGAGTTGCAACTGAAGTCGAATTTAAGCTTTTTCTTGAGGGGCCCCGCCGGAACCCAGAAAAACGGATATTTCTGTGGTATGACAAAACAAAGTCAATCAAGGTACAATTTCTTAATATATTTTGATCTAATAAAGTAAGCTACACTTTACGCTATCACTTCTTTCAATATTGGCAACGAAACCATCGTCACCACGCAAGGCGGCGGTTGCGCAGCAAAGTCGGTTCCGGACGTTTTCTGTCGGTTCTTGTCTTCATAAAATGTCAGCTTGAAATGTCCAAACCAGCTACAATTTACAAATGTACAGCAATTTTCCAGTTGATAAAACATAAATGTTTCAATATTCATTGTTTTATTTTTCTTAAATAATTTTGTGAAACTTGCTGTTTAAATTCTGCTACTCATTTAGTCAGGTCTGTTCAAATTTTTTGCGATGTGCATTTGACATAGTGAGCTAAGGCTAAGTTATATTTAAATCGCAGTGTAAATGCGTGTTCACACACTCAAACTTGTCGCTCAAATTTTGAGCTCAAAGTTTGCAAAATTTGACGGTAATTTTAACGAAAAATTGTGATATTTCAAAATTTGGGAACAACATCTGAGCTCAAACTTTTTCAAGTAATGAATCTTATCGGTGATTGGCTACTTTAAAATTCTTCAAAAGTTTGAACAGTGTTGAGACATTCAAACTACCAAAATTAAAAAAAATGCTTTCAAAATTTGATCGAAATTTGATCAAAATTTGAACAAAAAGTTTGAGCGTGTGAACACGCTTTAGTCTGTTATAAGGAAAACTTAACATATCACGATGGTATTAAAATCTATATCAACTGGTCTAAATGTTATATGAATATATAATGAAATTATATGAATATTTAAACGGGCTGTCTGAAATATAGAAACCGTTGTACGTGAATGTAATCGAACATCGACAAAACGTCAGAAATGTGCAACGCAGAAATAAAGTATATATGTACATATTCATTTCGTATTTCTGCATACATGTCTACAAATATATGTATTCTCAAACCTAATTTAACGCTGGGCCTACATTTTTAAACATAAACACAATACAATTTTGTGAAAACAGCAGTTTAACAAGTGAAGAGTTGTGTGAAGTACGGGTACCCGCGGTGCCTGCCTGCAAGTTCAACAATTGAGCCCGTACCCGGCCCGGCCCTCGGGCAGCCGTGGGCACCCATACCCGCACACATCTGGCTTATACCGCCCCTGACTAGAAATTGTCTGTGATTGTCTGAATACACTTACAGTGGGTTTTACTGACTTACTACTGACGGCAGTACAGCTGTGACATTGCGTTTGACGTTGCACGCGTATTCTGCAATGAACGATGTCCTAGATTCGGTATATGTGGTGATATTTAGTGCTATATGTTTGGCCAGTTTTAAGAGATATATTTACCGTACCAGATTACGTGTCCATGGGTCTAATATTTTGCTAGAACGTTGTGATCGAATGTCTGATAAAAAATTGAGATCACCTTCCATGCGAGAAGATAACAATATCATCACTTATTAGAGACTGTTGAAGGTTTTCTAATAAAGTCTTAAATATTAGCGAAAGAGGTTGCAATAAAAATGTGTTTATATAATAATATGAGGTTGTAGATTACAGGGTGTAATAACTACAATCCAACATGCGGTAAAGTACAGAATTGAACACATTCTTGTAATAGTGCGAAATTTCTATTATAAACCACATGGGGTTGCTGAAACAATAAAGATATATGGAAAACGCCTTGGTTAGAGTAGGGATAATGCGCAGCAGCTTGTAGTTTGTTCCACGTATGTAGCTCCTATTGTTTTTGTTTTTGAATTTTCTGTAGTCAATAACATACCTATTACGAACGCTATTTCAAAGGTTGTTTTCATAGAAATTTTTTAAAAATATTAACTGAAATTTCCAAAATTTTATGACAGTTACATCATTGAATTAGCGAATGAGCAAAACGCATTTAGTGAGCGGTTAAGTGATTAACGTGGCAATGAGAAGATGCGGTCGGCTATTTGTTTTTGACATGACTAGGTGTTGTTTTCTGATTATATATTAAGTATGAAACTGGTCCTAAATTTTAAACTCATAAAGTGGAGCAGTTATGACATGTCGTTGTCCAGTGTAACTGTTCGTTTCACAAAACCACCTATGCTTTGTAATTAAACACGTATTGTTATGATTGTGAAGCATATGAACTGTTATAACATATTTGTCTAAGAAATACATCGGTTGTCCTGTTTTTCAAATATCCGACGGGGTTAACTTCCTTTCATTCCAGCTTATGAAATTTACTTTTGTTTTAGATAGTTGCATCCCTACTGAAATGAGTGAACTACACAAGAATATTACGCAACATCGACGCTAAAGCAGTTAAAAATATTTAGGCATCAGACTAGTTTTAAAATCTCGGTCATTTGGGTTTAAAACCGCTGGAAGTATAAAATTGGTTACTAGTCCGCAATACAAGATCAGCCGCCATATAATTAGCGACTGCCTTGGTCTGACAGCTCCAGAATGTTTTCCAAAGTATGTCTGATGTGTTTTCAGGTATAACGATGAGGAAATATAGACGCTTAGGATATAGCCAAGCTTAGTACCTTGTCACGATACTGATCTCACGCTCGCTGGTCGTTATCGTACCAGTTTTAAATTTTATTGACATCAGCATGACCGACCAAAGAACTTTCATGCCAAGAATTGATGAAATGTTTTCAATAAGTGTATATATGACACTTTTCGTCTTGCATAAATATCATATATGCCGAAGCAAAGATTCAGTCAGGGGGCTCCCCCCTCCGTTATGTCTCGAACTCCCACCCCCTCCCGTCGACCACGCGTGGTTAATTTTGGCAAAATTTGGAGAACATAGGGTTAGCAAATTAGCAAAAACGGGGGTAAAATCGGCAAAAATTGGTCATCGATGGGGTCCTGGAGGATCTCTCCCGAAGGCCTTTACCGTGCATGAGACGATCAACGCCGAGCCCGGCTACCCGCCCCCCCAATACCTCGGTGTGTCAGTAGGTATGATATATATGTTTGATTTCTGGATTCTGGTTTGTTTGTTGTGGTTTACAATAGAATTTTGAGAATATATAATGATCCTTTTAAAAAAGTGTCCTTATCGCAACAAGAAACAATGTGTCTGGGCTATTTATATATCGCACCCTCACCGGCGTGCTTATGCGAGATCATGCTACAGCCATCATCAGTTGCTACTCGTATTATTGCAATCCCAATTTTAGAGAGTGTCTTGATCCAAATAAAACGAAATCTCATTCGGCCGATGAGCTGATGAAAAGTTGGCATTCTCGCAAACCGCCTTAATCGTTTTCTTAGTTTGGTTGTTTGTTGTTATTAACATTTCCACATAAAACCTTCATTCCTGCTGATTTTTTATACGGCTGATTTTTGGGAATAAGCCATTTTCAATTTGCCTTAAGAATTTAAGTGAAGGAAGTCTCGGATGTGGGTGGAGGTTCTCAACTTTTTTCAGCACCCCCCCGGAGAACCTCCCGGTAAGGCCTCTACGCACCGAGATGACCTCCCCCGCCGACCCCAGCTACCGCCTTCTTTGGAAGTTAGGACCGTCAGAATGTATGATATTTGTTGTACCGATTAATGTGCTACTCCCAGAGTTTATGATAAAATTGTGTTTTTAACAATATCAAACACTAGCTAAAACCAGAGTTTTCGACTAAGCAAAGTAAGGCACAATTTAAAAACCAATCCACTGTTTGTACGTACATGAAGTGCGAATATGTGAAAAAACCTAGTAAAATTATAACAGGATATCATTTTGTTGACAATTCTCAACAGATCAGTTTTTAAAGTTCCAATTAACAGCTCAATTTAGGTAATTGATTTATTAATGCAAAAGCCTTTTAAAATGAAGTAAAACTGATGGTACACATTGGTTTTACTAAATAGTTTGGTTAGTCTATTATCGCTTAATGTCTAAGTGTTCCCACAGTATTCAACGCTCAAAAGTTAAAGTATAAAATTTACAACAACACAGCTATAATATATTTGATACTCTGGTATCTTTCCTTGGAGACCACCAGACCGAAACTTTCAATATACAACAAGGTTTTCAAGAATTTTGTTACCATTCGACTCAACTCCACGTCCATATTTATGAAAAAAGTTTTTATCGATTTTTTAGTACCCTCGATACCCAAAACTTTTCAAAAATAATTTTTATCAATAAATGCATAAGATTATATAACATTTAAACCGCATAGATGGTTGAGTCAAATGACGGTAAAATCAGCTCAATCGGTCCATGGGTTATTATGGGAATGAATTACCTTGATTTACGTGAAATTGTAAGCTTGAGACTGTCTTATTTATTAGCCCGTGAACCAATTGGGCTGATTTTACAACAACTCGAGTCAGTCCCTTAAAATTTTCGGTTCGGTTCGAATGATATATAGAATTAGGCATTTAATGAGGATTTTTTAAATTTTGGAACCATTCGTTACCAAAAAAATCTAAAAAAATCATAACTGTTGCGAAACGGACATATTCTGACTCATATCGTCGAGCTGAGTCGAATGGTACCAAAATCACTGATGTATCTTGAAAACTGACCAATTCCAGGCAGAAGGTCTTCTAGGAAAGACCCAAATTTTGATCCTAAAATTAAGTTCTTAATGCCAACCTTATAACGTTTGAAATTACTGTCACAGTTTGGAACGATTTGCTTGAATGAGAAATTACAATGTTTTCGTTGATGTATGGTATCAAACTTTTGTAGTTATTTTCTAAAACCAACGATTTAAATGTCACCCTGTTGTTTTTGTTAATATTTGTTTTTTCTAGCAAAATTATTCGAGTAATACTACACCTAACTGACAGCAGTTGCACTTGTGTGTTTATACCGTAGGTTCTCATTTCATTAAAAATTTTATCTCGATAGACGAAAATTCAGCATTAACGTACGATTTAACCAATTTAAACATTGAACAATTATTCGGTATTTCTATCCCGATACAGCATTTCAGAACGAATTCATTCCGGTTAGGTTATGAGAAACAGTTTAAACTCACACACGCTGCAGTCAGACAAATGACGGATACAATGCTATAGCTTGCCGACTATGACCAGAGTTTCACAATGTTTTTATTAAATCACAACCATTTATTGTTTAATAATAAAATTAGTGCGCTTGATATATATCATGCGTCATGTACCACTATTTCAATAAGGAAAGACAGCCATACGCGAAACATGCCGAGAACGCAAGAAAATACTCGGTAAGATATTTATACTCAGAAATCCTTGCTATTCTACGACTGCCGCTAGAATTGAACATGTTATACAGCGTTCACGTTATAATGTCCCCGCTGTTTGGAACTTGTCTCTCCCTGTAGCCGCGGCCCTACCGTATAGACAGCCAGGGTGACACTCATACTGTAAATCAATTGCCGAGGGTGTACGACACTCCTAGATGCTGCATTTTTTATTTACAGTGTCGTACACACCAATTTGGCGCGAATTAACTGTGACAGTGCATGTAATGCGGTTTATTAGTCAACTGGGCTGTGTAGTTTTTTAAATGCTCTATATTTGTACCTAGGCCATATTAAAGCTGAGGAAACAATGCCGCACACTATCCATAAAACTGCAAGCAGACACGGTGTGCTTGACACTGTCGAGAAGTTGTAATACGCGTAATTAGTTACCTTTAAAAAATTTATTAAACACATGGAGGTGTCTAAGACACCATGTTGTCAAAAGTGTCCTTGACACTGTGTGGTGTACATTGGTTCCAAACGTTGGGGACATTATAACGTGAACGCTGCATTAAACGATGCTACTGATCGAGGTCTTCTTCAGGGCAGACTATATACGGAAAAATAACAGTGTTTTTGACGAAATTTATACTACAGTATTCTAATGTCAAATGTACTAGTTAGCTATACATAGACAATTTGGTATAATGAGTACGTTAACCAATCAGTTAACATTAAGTAATTTTATAAAAGTAAATTTTATAGTTATATTAATTTTGTCTCGAGAATAAACTAACAGCCAAAAACCTAATGTCGATACTAATTCCGTCGGTATGTATACAATGCACTAAAAATTAAAACTTATGATATATTTTTACTACAAGTGAAGCTGACCATCGGCCGTCGTTAAATGAGTAACATTTGGAATTATTTCAACTCAACACCTGTCCACGCATCATGGTCAAGTCTGGTCGTTTCCGCTATTGGAAAATCTGTAGCTCTGTTTCAATTCGATATTTTAAAATCTAAAATTTAAATCCGTAAAATTCAAAATTATAAGATGAAATTCATTTGAAATTTTAAGCTGTAAAAATTAAAATTGTAACCCGTAAAATTGGGAATTTTGAGGACAAAAATTTGATATTTCAAGCAGCAGAATTTTTAATTTGTATAGTAAAATTTGGAAATTTAAGTTGTAAATATTAAATTTTTAAACATTAACATTTGAAACTTTAAGCCCTAAAATTTGAAGTTTAAGTGGTACAACTTAAAACTTAAGGGTGGGTATGATTTCGATTTTATAGCATCTTTGTAATTGAAGCAACAAATATGTTTCATGTAATAGGAACCGTAGAAAATTTTTTGAAGTTAAACATGCGCGGTTTTAAAGATTTTGTTTTCCTCTATTTCATTCATAAACCCGGGAAGAAGTTAAGCTTTTCCGACCACGGTCCGGCATCGATATCCATCATGTCGTCGCCGGTTGCACCGGGACCGGGTTGTCGTTTAAACATGGCGTATTGACCATTGTATTCTTCTGGGTTTTGCCGATTCTCCCAATAATTGGGAACCACGTGCCGACGAACCTTCAGAGGATTTTGTTCCGAGTTTGAAACCAAGTTTAGCACCAGAATCAACGCTACCACCAAAGATAATGCGGATTTTGAATATTGGCTCGACCGTCGTGTTAACAACATACTTCTATCGATAAGTAGTATACTTTTATAGTTAATGTAGATAATTTACTAACTGTGAATTAAGAATTACAATTTTAGAAGTAAGGTTTCTGCAATATACATTTTACGAGTATAATTTAGCCCTGTCTGGGTTATTAAGATTCTTTGTGTAAACTTGAGATTTTCATATTCTTGCGCGACTTATGTCGCTATAGCAGCATACTGAGCTGAGCTCGTGTTGAACTATAAGTATATGTCATTGACTGCCCAACAGGATCAGTGCTAAAAGATACTTGGGCAGAATTTGTAGTGCGGCGGGTCGATCGGCGAGGCCCCGCCCTACCCTGCGGGGCGGGACAAATTCACTGCAAGTAAAAACTTTTCCTACAAGCAATCAAATTTACTGAAAGCATGCAAATTCACTTAAAAATGCCAAGCACGGTAGTTCGGAGTGTCGTTTGAGCAAAATTTTGAAGCGCATAAACAGCAACCTTGACGTAAATAAGCAGCAGAACTCAATGGTTTTGAAGACGTGCAAGATGTTCATAAAGCCTGGCTCATAAACGTTTTTAATTTATTGGATGTTAACATGCACTGTGAGGCTTGTTACTACAACCCATTTAAAAAGCTGTGCAACGAACGCATGTGGTGTATATAAACTAAGGGTCAGCGTTAGCACGCTCAACCGGTGTTAGAAATTCTTGCCGTTATTCACTGGGTGTGATAAAAAATTAAATGAAATGACTACAAAAGAATATTTTTAAGTCTACTAAGCATAACTAAAGCAAGATCTAATTGTAGTATCAGAGGACCCGCACTTATGTGCAACATGACTTAGTCTGTCATCGGTAATAGGTATCCGGAAGAATAGCATTTTGTAAATTTCATGTTGCGCGATTTCTGTTTTCAAAAACAGCAATCACTTTATGATTAGTTTTGTTTCATTAAAACTAAGCAGAATGAATTCTTTAACGTTTAGCGAATTTTTCACTTGGTTAGGAAATACTGCGATTGGATTTTTAAAACTGTTCTTTGTGACTGCAATAAGGACTGTGCTCTGAAGCGCAAGCTCTTATAATGCACAGCTTGGCAAAAATGAAAACAAAGGCACAGCCTGTCTGCTATGACAAAAAGGGAAAAGATACAGCCAAAAACAGAACGATAAGGGTAATTGAATCTTTTCCTGCAGCGATCCAATTTCAGGTTAGATAGAAAAAATGGTTGCTCAAAGAGACTTATAACATTCCCTTATTAAGCTTAATAGAAAACAGTCTAAATCTGGTATCACTTTTGGAAAATTTTCAAGTTATCAAAAATTTGTTATTATTCCTGGTTTTTATTCGTATTTTCAGAATGGTATTATAAATATGCTTGGTATCAAGAAATTTCAGAATTTCAATCTCTATAACTATACCATTTTGTAAATATTAAATCCAACAATGCCGATGATTATAAAATCAGTGCACCTTTTCGCGAAAAAATTCAGAAATATAATTATAATATGAAATACTGGTTTATGGATCGTTTCACATAAACACACATACTTGAAAATGTAAACAGATTCGTTGGTTTTAACGCATTCTACTCAAGTCGACAATCGAACAGTAAATAGAATTTTTTATACATTGAGAAAAAATTAATAAATTATTAGTGCCATTGTGCCATTACACTATTTTTGCCGGAAAAATTGAGAAATTTTGAAACTTGATAATAACCAGGTATGTTTTCAGGATCGGGAATATTAGAAATTGTGTCAATGCAAGCATTTTTTCCAAATACAGGCTGGCGCCTAAAAGTAAAGACTTGTAATTCTAAATTGTTACAATTATAAAAATTGCGCACTTCAAGTCAAAGTGGGTATTAAGGACAGCGAATAAAAAAATTTGTTGTGTGAAAAAGACACGATCAGTTTTGCTTGTGTCATTGCAACAACTAAACGACACTAAGAAATTCTATTTATACGCTACAAATAATTACTTTATTGCAATGTCGTAAGCTAAATGTTGTACTCGAACACTCAGCATTTAACCAGAAATCGTAAAAAAACAAAAATGTGCCCTTATTGCACATATTTCGGGTAATAAGACGGTACGTCTCAGATGGCCTGGACACTACGGGTAATAAGGACACCCTAAATTGAACGTCTTAGATAACATTTATATGTACATACACATTACTATATATTAGAGATGAGCACAATCCTTAATTGTTTAGACTCGACTCGTTCTGAAATTGTCTGTGGGCTCGGCTCGGCTCGTTTACCGAATTTCAACGTAGAGTTCGGCTCAGCTCGTTTAATGAAAAAGTAAGATCGGCTCGAATCAACTCCCTTTCATGAGGTAAATAATGAAAATATAAATGCTGGATGTGCGTCTATGAGATTATTACAATTGATATTCATCATTTTGTAGACCGCGCGAATCACGAAGACAATGAGGAGGTCTTCCCTTATTTGTCTCTCCTAACAGTCGAAGTAGTCTAAAAGAGCATTTGTATTGCAACAGAATAT
The DNA here is from genome assembly GCA_030248225.1 of Trileptium ribeirensis. Taxonomy (NCBI): domain Eukaryota; kingdom Metazoa; phylum Nematoda; class Enoplea; order Enoplida; family Thoracostomopsidae; genus Trileptium; species Trileptium ribeirensis. The sequence goes on from JASANE010000920.1 coordinate 60,082, forward strand.
TACGCAACATGTATCCGATGACGGCGAGTTCCGATCAGGCTGGCCACCTATGCTGCCTTCGGGATTTGATTCGTCTTCCAGATACATCGCTGTTGTCTCAACGAATAAACAGTGATGTCGTTGCTGTTAGAGTGATATGAGCACCATCTGTCATTGTTAAGAAAACTAAACAATTTCTTGCCAAATACGTTCACGACAATGATACCGTCGTTTTTGGCGGAAGAACAACAACATCCCCAGAACACAAACAGTTACAAAAACTACAGCAAATTTAGGTATATTCACAATATTAGCAGCGCCCCTTCGGCGCGGGGGTGGGGCGGGGGGAGGGTGCGCCGCCTCGTGAGACGCCTCACGTTACAGGCTGGAGGAGTCCTCACATTATGGTTCGGAAAGGAGGAGTTCATACGCTAGCGCTGACCCTGCAGGACGTTGAAAGAATAACTTTAACCATCGTTTCTGTATATAAGAACAAATTGGTCTTTCCGTTTGTCCTGTAGCTCAGTACTGAATCAAATGAATGTCTTTGGTGGGTTCCTGGAAAAGATGCCAAAGTTATCCTAAGGGACGTAACTGAAATGTAGCTCGTGCCTTTTTTCGATGTACTAAGGCTAAGCCTAACTTTGAGGTTCTTACTTCAGCTTTAGAGTAAATGTTATTCTGAGTCGCCGGCTACCGCGCCGTAACTCACCGCACTAGATTATTCATTTTTCTAGCATTTTTATAACGCCCGTCAGGGTACTGCTAAATTGCGATTTTCACCTGATGTCTTCATTGTGCAGTTTTTGAAAAAAAAACTTTGCAGCATCTTGTATGATTGTAACCGCAGCACGGATTTCTGGTGCATCCAAACTTTTGTTAACAGCTGAGTTTAACCCGTTGCGATACCAATGAACGTACGATGTTTTTGGATAGTTGTTGCAAATGTTCGTTCGTTGTTTTTTTCTGCTCGTAGTAGCAGCATAGCCTCTAATTAAACCCTGTCCAATATTTGCACTTTCGAGACCCATGACGGTCATTTGCTCCAACAGCTTACTCAAATTCGCTTCCCCTTTATTTATAGCAGATTTATTGCTGCTAAACATTTTTCTCACAGCGGTAGACATTTAAAGTTATACGCTATTTGTTACACCTTTGTTATTGTTAATTTTAAATCTATGCTAATGGGCCGAACGAACATTTTTGAAAACCACGTTCGGCTCGGCTCTTTAATACATGCTGCGGCTCAAAGCACGGATCGTCTCGTTTCGTTTTTTGAATGTAAACTATAAACTCGGCTCGATCATTTATAGCACAAGATCGGTTCTAGAGCGGAGCCGCGTCTGAACGCTCGATTCTCACCTCTACTTTGTGTACATTATGTGATATATAGCGGCTACTCAGCACTTAGTAACTATTTCGACGTTCCAAGTTGAGCTAACCGAATAACCTTCGAAGTTGTGTAACGATATCAGAATCGCCTTAAACGTAAAGTTACAGTCATTTTCAGCAACTATTGCAGCAGAGAAACCGCAAAACTATATGCGTTAAATAATAAAATTCCAAAATTCAGCAAAGTGTTATGCGTGCCACGGACATGCAAAATTGAACTTTTTTGCATAGTTGAGTACTATTTGAAGAAATTTCTTTCGGTACGCTCGATCCATTTAAATAAAATTATTTATCCATCACAAATTAGTGTCATTCTGTGTAGCCATATTGTATGCCTTTCAAGATGGTTAACAGGAAAAAATAGTAACACGGCCATGGAATAAAATTGGTTTTTGCTTCGCTAATGTGGATAAGTGGTAGGCTTATATTATCTTGCTTTTTCCAACAATTCAGTCTGAGGAAAATCCATCTGCTTCTTCTGTCAAAAATAATTATATAAACCCAATATTCGCAGTAGCTTGTATCCCAAAACCGATGCTAAACTTATCCCGTGATGACGTCAATCAGCATCACAACTATAAACAATGCCAATTTGGAGACAGCAAAGTTGTCGACGCTAGTGCCTAACAGCAATCTGACACAGGGGTGAACAGTAGTTTGGCCCTAAAGTTAACATAACTGAACTACGTCACATATTTTGAAACGTTATATAGTCTAGCAATGCAGGTCATTATTTCCATATCAGGTGTCCTAAATAGCTGACTAGCATGTCATTAATACCCAGCTAATGTCCTTATTGCACGGTACGAAAGTTAACGTCCATTTCAACATAACCAGCGAACATTTTAATATAAAGTTAAGTAAATAAAATATTTACCAGCATCTTCTTCCTAATATCTGAAATAAAATCGTACTATGCTACTTTAATAACCGGTGACGCAGCTGCATGGCGCAACTTCCTAACACCATGCCCATACGACCCCGGCTATCGTAACCTCAAGGGTGGACCGTGAATAAGGAAATCTTAATCCTATCTTGGTCAGACCCAAGAAGCTACACAGCTTAGCAGGCCGCAGGCGCGCTTCACGGGGTGTGTTCGGACCCCGCCCGAAGGGTTGCGCACGTGTCTAGTATCGGGTATGATTTCTGAGGTCCCCCAGGGAGGCTAGCACCGACACCTGCTCGCAGGTCATGGAGCCTAGCCGCTATTCCCTATCTTAGACTCATCGGAAGTTGTTTAGTTCTATTTTATTGTGATAAATGTTGGAATAAAATATGAAAACGTCCCTAGAAATTTGAAGCTCAAGTTGATTTACTTAGTTAAGATCGCGGTATGCTCCGTGTTAGAGCATTGACCTATGTGGCCCCCACAGGGTTCCGACGAGCCCTGAGTGTTTAATGTTGGATTATCAATGGCGTGGCCTGCTCAGTTCAAGAGATCCTATACTAGCGTACTGGTGTCTTGACCAGTGAAGGTTTTAACTCATTCGCATCGAGAGCATTCCTAACAAATTTGGAGTCACTGTCATAAACGGGTTAAATTTTTGGAAACATTTTCCAATTATTTTATTTCCTAGATCCGGTGAAAACGCAAACAGATAGGCAGAAGGCCATGCGCCCCAGTGCTTGTGACATCCTCGCCCACAAGCCATGGCGAGCAGTGCCTGCTCGTCCGCGCGGACAAACCACAGAGAAAGTAAAAATCCCTAGCGTCTCGGAATAAAATAAGTCTGAACACAATGTCTAAAATACAAAGTTTATTGTAGTAATCAAGCCTTATCAGGGGACGAGTCTTCGTGAACGCGGGTTGGGGCGAACTAAGCAAATCGAGTCGGGGAGGCCTAGCAGCGGCTCGCAGCGGTCGCTTCAGTCCGGTAGATTATGGGGCACAAGACAGAAAAGGGAAACCTGTACGGAGCATGCAGCTCCCCGCGCATGTGCGGACTAGGGGCGGTTATCCCTGCTTTAGCTCAATGTTAGCGATTGTTTCAGCTATGGGGCATAGCAAGCAGGGGCCCTAGAGTGCTTCTGAAAATGTTCCTTAATGCAGGTCGGAGCCGGTCAGTAAAGTCGACCGACCTCCGCGCTGCCGAAGTCGAACTGATTCCAAGATTCGACGCGTTGGTCGTAACCTCGAAATTTTCGCCTGTACTTAAGGACGGCGATTTTGTCGCCGTCCAATCGTTGGCGATTTCTTGACGCCCACTTTTTTGGGCTTTCTGTCCAGTTGTCCAATTGGGGACACTTCCGGAAATTCAAATCTTGACGGCTACCGTAAACCGTCGATGTCCTTAAAGAGAGTCGGCTTCAATTAAATTTGCCGACTTTAAGTTTGAATCTTCCGAGTACTCGGAAGTTGACCATCTGTGATTTTCGTCCCAATTTTCTCACGAAAAGTAAATTTTGAAGTCCCAATTTCCCGTCCTTATCGCCGGATGTCCAGCGAAATCGGATTCTAAACTCACAACGTTTGAACTGTTTCCGGTCCCAGCTTAAGTCAAACTATTAAAGATATCTTCGGGTCACGCAATTTCCTTCTTCAACCCCAATTAGCGTGACAATCTGCTCGTATTTTGACTATTTGCTATTCCCAGCCCATCCCGAGTCGGCAAACATCAACTCGGCCTTTGTGGTTTTCGACTTGTCTCCTCCTAATTAAGCTAAATTCGACTTAGCAGATGACCCTCGTTCATGAGGACATCCAAAAACAACGAAAAAGAACCGAGCTTGTTTGAAATTTGGTTGCAAGTGCCTATGTTTCAAAGTCTCGCCGGGGAGAACCGACGACGGGAAATTATCCGTCTCGGGACCAGAGACGGGGCAAACCTTAAAGCACTCCTATCTGGTCAGGCGCCCTGTTCCAGGGCCCCTAGGGTCTACAGGAGGGCCCTAAAGTCGCCCCGTTCGTCCTAGTCATTCGTATTTTGTCCGTCCGTAAAACTCTGAAATTTAGTGAATTTTAATGTACGATGTCCTCGTCCGTCCGTTTTTCTCCATGTCCTTATATATACATACATATATATATATCTACAAATAGTCATGGAAGACACACGAACACATACACAAACACACGCAGTACACATTAGAGATGTTGGCGTCCTGAGCGACAGAAAGGTCGCTCAGGATAAACACATACACACAGCACACCCAAAACAAAAACAACAAAGGAAAAATGTCGGTTAGAGAGAGCGAGGACAAGAAGACGAAAGAACAGCGAGGACACGAAGCGGGCGTGGGAAGGGAAGCGGTACAAGGGGAATCCGGGAAGATTTCCGAGGGGCTGAGGTCAGATTCGGTCCCAGGACGGAAAACGGGGTAGATTGATACCAAACACAAGGGGGGTAGGCATAGAAGCGGGTCGGGACCCATTTAGGGGTCCGATGTATTTTAATATGGGGAGCTTTAGCGGGCTCTCCTGCGTTAATGGTTTGGCGAAGCGACGCCCGCCGGGTATCGTTGGACTCGTCGTCCAGCGACAATTTAAATGAGGATTAATATCGCTACTGGGGCGGCAGGGGTAAGAACGGTACTAAAATCGCGGCGATTAGTGAGAGTAGTGGCTACGGTACTAGGGGCGCTTTTGTTGGTTGTCCAGGGTTAACGGGGCGGCGGACCGAGACCCGCCGGGTATTTCTGGAGATGTCTCATCGAGACGAATCCAATGAGGGGCGGTTCGCCCATTTTAGAGTTGAGCGAAAATTCTCGAATTATCAGTGCCCATCGGCGGTTGGCAGCAGCTTTCTAGGCATCTTTGAGTGACTGCAGCGAGTCAGCAGGGACTCGGACGGAAGTCCGGCACACATCGTTGGATTCAACTAGTCGCTATGAACAAAACGAGGGGTCGCATGCACCGGTTCGAAAGCGGGGTAGGGCAACGAGGATGTCGGAATGTGGGGGCTTGCATTGGTTGCGTACTACAATGGGCTTCGGAAACGAGGCGATTTTACCTGAAAGGGTCGTCCAGAGCACACACGCACACACATACGTATAAATGTACATTTTTATATAGATATAGTATGTCCTAAATATATGGGAGGTAACAGTCCGGATTCCTCTTTGACAATCCCACCTAGCGTAAGTAGCGATTGTCTCTACACGTTACGAGCGAAGTTTAGGCGTTGTCCGGGGCGTCTTTGGATGTCGAACCACAGTTCCCCAAAGAGTTCTACCAGCCCGACTGAACAGGCAGGCACTGAATATTAACTCATGCCGCTCCTGCACGACTTAAGTTGTAGAGCATGATAAAAGTATAAAACAATTTTGTTGTCTGACGGTTGTTACAATGAAATAGAGCACAATATAGAGGTGTCTGTGTAGGGTTTACTGCTTAAATTAAAAAGGTGCAGGTGTCTATGTTTTATTTCTATGTTTTCCCAAAGGGAACCTGTGATTTAGTGTAAGATTCTTGTTTTCAAGTGCCAATTTCTTGTTTGAAAGTACTTATTAAATATGACTTTAGTGTTTATGAGCAATGAGTTGGGAGTTCCAAAGTCAACCTCAAATATAAATTAAGAACGAATTTATGCCTTCTTAATTTATATTTTATACTAGCTATGGTAAAACCCGGAATGCAAATTGCAACGGCGCGACAAATTACAGGAACGAAATGTTAGGGGTCGTATTGGCCTAAGTAACCCTGAGGTGCGTTTTGTAATAAAGTTAGAAAAAACAACAGCTTAGAGCGGGGTGTTCGAAGAGCGTGACCCCAAGTTAGGCTTAGGCTTAATGTATGTCTCTTATAAGGACATAAGCTTAGGCTAAGGCTTAGGCTTCGTATATCGGTAACCGCATAGCCTACATTATATTTACGTCTTCCAGGGTTACTTTGGCAAGCAGGCTAAACGTTTTTTGTTTATTTATTAATTTTATATAAACAGATATAAATCATCAGCTGCGTATTTGACGTTTAATAGCACAACAGTTTCTTCTTTGTTTCATTTGTCTCTTCTCCGGCGAGCAGTTGGAGGTAGTCTACCCTAGAAACAGTTTAAGATCCACTAGTGATTAACGCTGTTATATTTCATATATGATAATCAAAAGATAACGGCTATTCTCAAAGGTTAGGGTCGTCTATTACTGAGGATCTTGCGAAAGATATATATGCATAAATATTAATAAAAGTAATATATACAGAGAACATTCATCGTCAACATATATCATATAGGTGCTTAAGGTCCGTCGGCTAGGGGTGTAGATAGTTCTGGAATAACGGGGTGTGGGTACCGGCGGTGGTAAATGTGGGTGTATTAAAGAAAAGCTTTCCCAGCGTCCTCAGTTTTTCTTCACAATGTACCCTAAAAGTTTTGTTCTTTTGTTCTGAATTACTAAAAATTTTCCGTGCCTTAGTTGTGAAAGTTGCGGAGGGCCATTTATGCCGTTTCATTGTTCGGCGGGTTATATTTTATGGCGCTGAATACATACGTCTAATCAATAGTTTTGAAGTCGATATGACACACTAAAAAGTCTTAAACTAAAGATATTTAATCCCTGTGAATAAATTAAAGTACTTATTTGGGGCTTTAAACCTAGTATTTTTACAGTCTGTAAATCTCTTTCTGTAATATTACAAATATTCATATTTGCAGAACTATTTAAGTCAGACAACACATATATTATTACCATTAAAACCATTTCATAGTAGATTTATAAAAACATATTTACGACGTATTATTATCCACGACCTATGTCTCTCTGTGGTCACAAGATGCCCAGAAATCACAAAATTCCAGGAATTACAGCACAATATAAATTACTGGTAAGCCGAAACTGATACGACGACAAAAACATTGGCTAAAATGTTTACATCAGTCGTTACCATAGACTAGGGTTCGTTTTTTCCGGAAAAAACTCGGGCCGGAAAAAACCGGGTTTTTTTCCGGAAAAAAATAGAAAAAACCGCAAAAAAACTGAAAAAATTCAAAGCATTACTTTCGGCAAAAAATAAGCTACAGTAAACACAGCTTTATGCGAAATTGAATACCATTGTTGGTTATTAATGTCTTAATTAGTGAAAAATGTCTAAAACTGTAATGTTGGGACATAGAATTTGCAACCGCACAGTGCAGCGGCGCTTGAATCTTTCGAAGAGTAGGGTTATGTGAAAACCACACGGTGGCTATATCGATAGGAGGAGTAAGTATAATTATTAGGTTTGAATTAATTGTGAAAGAAGTTGATAGTCAACCGCAAACTTATATTTTCCAGCTTGGTATTTGCGCAATAACATGATAAAACGCTGCTGGAATATTATATATACTGCAAAGCATCTCTCACGTCTTCATCTATTTAATATTGATACCAAGGTCGTGCCGGTTGAGACATAACCTACGATGGAATTATTTTGTTAAATGCCAATGCACCGTAATTGGACAAATCTAACGTTTCTGGTTGCTTATTGAGGTCTTATGTCTCAAGATAAGCATCGGCTACTGAAATAAAGGCGTTGTTTGTTGAAAAATGTATATTAATGGAAAGTAGCACGGAAAAACGGAAGTTTAGAAACGATTAAAATTGTCGAATGTGATTAAAAATTTTAGTATTGTGTAAATTTACCATTAGTTAAACTGGTGTCAAACTGCGCGCCATCCAAGTGATGCTAGAAGCGCAATAATACAATAGACTATGTAATTTAAGTCTACTATCCAACTGTAGAGCTATTTACTTTATGACTCGTCGTGGTAAATATGGCATACATGCCGGCGGGTTTCTAGCCCAGCAGGTAAACGGACCGGCGCGGATAGTGGGATGGAGGCAAACCACCAAGGGGTGTAACCCCTTGGTTTTTGGTTATTTTGGGAAGGGTGAGCTGACGTTATGGGTAACCAACCCCTGTCCCATATCCTCCTGTCGGCATGTGTGCGTGGCCTGTGTCTTGTCTGCCTAGTTTACTGCTTTTATATGCTCAATACAAACTACATGGCTCTATTCAATACCGCCCCGGTTTATTTTCAATATACCCTCGGGCAAAACTTTCTGATGCGGCGGAGCAAGCAAACTATGCTTATGCTAAGATTATATATTTAGTCGATGCTTGGAAGATAGTGTTATACCATTTCTACCATATAAATCATACGCATGAAATGTAAAGGCTGTTTAAATGAGCGTAAATAATGCTGACGGAAGTAATGTTTTGTGGCATAACGGTTTTCCAACTATTTTCTGCTCCAAAATCCTGAAATAGTTTTTTCAATTTTTTTCCGGGGGGGGGGTAGAAAAAACAGAAAAAGAAAAAAAATACTTTTTTCTGTTACTTTTTTCCGGTGATCCACCCTGCCATAGACTGACAGCACAATCGTTGTATATTTTGCATATCTATGCTTATCAAAATAGGTAGAGGTATGCGAATATATAAATTATACTTAAATCCAACTTAAAATGCTTGATGAAGCGTGTATTTGAAACATTGTATATGCGTTTTAAAGGACAGTAATACCAAAGTAGTAGAGCTGAGTTAGCAGTACAGTTGAGCTTAGTAGAATCAGTTTCGTCAATAATTAGATGGGCACATGAAAAATTAACCCTAAAATTCATCCTTCTATTAGTTTGCTCCATTTCAGTTTTATAAAAACGAGTGTACCATCGCGACTTGCTTATACAAAATTTGTTTTGATATCCGACCAGTTTATCTGTTCTACATGCAGAAAATTTATTTAAATTTTATACAGCTGTTATATTGTTCCCTCAACTATTGAACTTAAAATATTTCACACGTCAGACATTTTTGATGTTTATGGTTTAAATAAGGTACAAAATCGGCGGAAATACAGTGCAAGCGTACAATACAAATTTATCTAAAACTTGGCCGATGTAAAACAACGTTTGTGGGGTCTAGGAATACAATAAATTTGTACTGCTTACCTATTTACCCTTACCCTATAAAAAGGGAACAAGAATAATGCTAAAAATATATGTTTTTCCATATTAGAAATTGACGAGTATTATTTTTCAACGGATTAACCTACAATCTTTGTTCAATTCTTTCACCGCGAGAAAAATGTTAGTGATGAGGGCAACTTTTCAAGCTAATTTATATTAAAAGTGCATGGTTTCCAGGGTTCATATAAAACCATCAATGCGTGCCGTTATATCATTAAGAACATCGATAAAGTAGGCGATAAAACTAGTTATACGAAATATATTGCGAAGAATGCAAACGCCGAAAGAGAAGTATATTGAGAAATGGTGCTGTGCCAAGATATATAGAAACCGTCGGTCAAGACGAAGCACTCCAGTAGCCCAATTTTATGTGCTATTTGTCGAATACCCATAAAATATAAGTTAGTTGCGAATTTAGAGATGTTACCTAATAAATGTCTCGCGGTTGGATGTTTTAACTTTCTCTGTAGTCAGAGCAAAGCAGTTAGCAAGACCTGAGGATGTGAAAACCGAGTGCTTGGACCATCTTTAAATGTTTGCACAATTAATTTTCAGAAGAATGGTTTAACGTATATATTTATTAAATTTGTTTCATAAATGCCAGCTTATTTGCTATTGTCTAAAGAAATTGTCTGCAGTAATTTTCATCCGGTTTCAATTACTGTAAAATTGTTCACTGTTAAAACTGTAACTGCAAAATAATTGTGGCGTCACGCCTAGTTATGGTTGAAAATCTAGAATGATTTTATAGAACAACAATAGGTGGTGCTATATGAATTGACACAGCGGGAAAGCATAAATGAGAAAGCCTTGGTTTGCCCGGAAAGCAAAATACAGACAAAATGGACATTAGTTTTTGCTTGTTGTTGTTATATTAATTTAATTCGGCATTAAAATAACAAAACTTTTCGACAAGCAAAAGCGGAATTACGCAGTCGGAAATTGAAGAAACTTTATGACGCATTCGCATTTCCGTCATGTCAATTCATAGTACAAGTGAGAAATTATTAATATTTGGGACCGAATATGGTTCATCCATCCTTGGTTAGAAATATCGATTTAACTAATTTCGGTCTCTTATTGCGTACTTTGTATCTAACAAGTTCGTTTAACGTTGCAAGCCATATTGAATAGAACGATTTTGTAATTTAGGGTTCAGCGTGATTATATTATTCATTTTTAGGCGTTTTAAAGATTTTACTGATTTCCAGAATGTCATAATTTTTTGGTTATATATTACGCGAAAGTGCAACAATAATAGCCTATATTTTCTCCAGTATTTTGAATACGATCATATGGTCATGTAGAACCCAACATGACGGTACCATGACTTTTCAAGGATTTCCAATGAATTTAAGGTCGACCGTAGGCGAACCTTCGATACGTGGACTACAATTCAGGCCGAAGCAATAACTGTTTAACTATTTATTTCTGCTATGAATAACCAGAAGCACGTTATCAAGTTTCATCGTAAAGCCTAAGAATAAATCACACACAGCGCTTTAGCAAATAGTAGTAACGAATCAAAAACTTGACGCGAAATCAGAAGAAAGAAAAAATTAAAATCAAATATTTGTATTACTATAATGGTCGATTTCTAGACTACAACTGCGAACAAAACGTGGGCGTGGGAAATTGAGGAGCAAAAACGTCAAACTCGAAAGAACGAAAGCTGATGAAATTGGCTGATTGATTCGTAAGCTATTTTCGTCGACGATGATGTATTAGTTGTAAAGGATCGTGACCAATCCTTGAACAACAGTGTGACACTCTTCTTCGAGAGTTCATGATGAATTCTTGGTAATAGTAGTTGTTTTAGAATTAAGTTTTCGTTATAGTTATATTATTTAAATTTCAATTTAATTTAGTTCTAATTTTAATTTATATTTATGTTTATATAAATATATACATAAATTTTATATATATTTCAACTTACAATTAAATTTATATATAGGTTTATTTATAGTTAATTTTTATTTATATTTTAATTTAATCATTTTTAATTTAAGTTTTAGTTATGCTATTGCCTTTAGTGTATAGCCTAGATTCTGTCACATATGAATATCGAAATTACAAATCTCACTTTTCAGGGAGAATGATAAACAAAATGAATGTCTTCTTGTTACCGTTGGGTCTATGCTCGCATTAAATACGAAAATACTATTTTTCTATAGCGAAGCGACCACTGCAGGTGATGCCTACGAGAAGTTTAAGATGCCTTTTGAACGTCATTTGATATGCACAAATGAAACAACCGACCATATTTGTTTTGTAGTTATTATTTTTTGACGACACATTCTATATATTTCACACAATGTTTTATAATATTTAAAATTTACAGTAGCGTGTAATCAAATAACTAGCGCCACTAGGTCGTTTCTAAATTCCATATAGTTGTGTTAATTTCTATTGAGAAAATTTTGTTTTGATTTGGACTTGATTGATGGGTCCATGTAGAAATGATTACGACAAAGGGTTTGGCCTGATGGTTGTGCAGTTTTGCACGTTGTTAAGCAATTGGACGGCAATTAAAATCGCAATTAATACTGGTAAAAATACAAAAATTGATTATATGTCCAAAATCTAAGAGCAGATAAATATAGTGTAGAAAAAGAAGCTACTTATAGTTTGCAATGCAATAACTCTTAATAGCAGTTTGACGCTAAGTGGACCTACTAACTTGATTTCATGGCATAAATGGTTTTTGTCTGGTTTTCATAACATAAAATTAGTGAGGCATCGTCACAGGCACCAGGTAAATTTGCTCCAAATGGATATGTACATTGCCAAGTATGTGATAATATATTCAAAATTTAATCTCATTTTCAGCTAAAATTTTTGGCCTCCGGTTTGCTTAGTAAATGCACAAACCACGACGAAATTGTTGGCACGGCTCTCATAGAATAAACTACAGACTGTATATCTCAAGTGATACATATTTAACAGGAATATTTGTTTCAAATGACGATTTTTGGGGAAATTATTTTCTGAGGATGTATTAATGAAGCAATATATAGTATATATAGTAATTTCATACATATGTTAGCCCGATAATAGTGAAAATAAGTTATTTCTGGAGAAAATGTTACAAAAAAATTGACGCTATTTACCCATAGATCCACACACCTTTAACGCGTATTTTAGCATAATCTTATTTATACCTATTTAAATTGGGCACATAAGATAATTGCGGGGTAATTTGTTTCTGTTCGATGTAATTTATGGTCTAATAATTGCTTTTCTACAAAACTCTATATTAAGGAACATGGGCTCAAAGCTCTATTATGCAGCAATATGGACCCAGATTTTAGTCTTTTATCGACTTACTTTGTTAGTAAGTGTTCTGGCTGCACTCATATTCTAGTGTACACGTGTTTTTGGCATAAATAGTACAGCAATTAATTACAAAATCTTGCTTTCTGAACATAAGGCGTTTTTATGGACATAAATAAATATAAATGCTCCTACACATGAATTCTAGTAAAATTGTCTGATGACAGAGCGGCTGTAGGCCATTATCGCTATTAAACAACTGTGAAAGTATGAAATAAAAAAATTGCTGACCTCATTTAGACCCCGTATTTAGCCAATTTCACTGAGACGGAACTCCTTCCCTTTTCATAATCGTAGCCACCCGCCTATAATGACTGAGTGGTACCAAACAAATATTTGCGGACATTGTGATAAGAGGTAGTAATAATTTTCAGTGTTTCAATTGTAACTTGAAAGTATTTCATTCACCAGGTAAAGCATAAGTATATTTGGAATCTATTTGACACGTTTCTTCAACTTCGTAGAATTAATTTATATCACACTCTTGGCCAAAGTAACCCTGAACGTCGTAATTCGTGTTTCAGTGTTTCAGTGTAATATTTTTCAGTGTTTTCAGTAACAATTTTCATGTGCGCTCCATGGAACACATACTGACATCGGTAATGTAAATCATTTTCTGCCACCGATTCGTATTATAAAGCGCGATTATTTAAAACGATATCACAAACATATTCATTTTGTTTTTTTCTTATTTTATTGAACCTACGGCCAAAGTAACATGGGTGGCACAAGTGAAACGTAGGTTTTGCCATTCTCGATATAATAAACCTAAACCTTAGCTACACCATGAGCTTAAATCCTTACAGTAACCCTAAGCCATGTTGTGGGCTGCCCTCCCCAGAATCCATACGCTAAGCTGTCCGTTCCTCTAACGTTATAACGTATTGATCGTTTATTTTACTTATGCTTAACGGTTAACCAGTTAAATGTTTTCTCGAAAATATACGGTAAATTCTCAGCTCTCGGCTTCATCGCCAAATTTAATGCTCTGAAACAATATTTATTTTACCTTGATTGAGCTTGCTTTTCCTTGTTATTCCAAACACAAAACTACTGTGATTTTTCCCACCCCAAATCAATATACTAAGCGCGTCGGTCGGCGAGTTACCAACAACTGTAAAAACGGAACTTTAGTGATACCTGAAAAAAAATGAAATGACAAAACAGAAAGGCGCCAGAATTAGATCTTTTAAAACTAGCTATGTTATAAATTTGATGACAATATATTACCGCCACAAAATATAATTCAGAAAATAATAAATATTCGTTTGGACCATCGGCGTTGAAAACCTTAGCTTGGACACAGCCAAAAGTTGACACAACTAGAGGTGATCCTGTCATTGCGCCACAATAACATAATCGGTATGCTTCTTTTCTATAAGGCTGTAGATTTGGTGGAAAAAATTAAATGTTTTTTCTCGAATTTACTGCAGTAAAGGCCTGATGATAGTTGGGAAAAGTCGCAATAAAAGGTGAATACTGATATTGACCGTGTTTGAAGTTCGGCTGTATAAATTCATTTCAAATATTATATAACTTGTTATAATTAAGCAAGATAATGCAGATTATTAACGCATATTAGTTCGGAATTACATACAGCTAAAAGGAATTCATTGACTTCAGCACCGATATGAATCATCAAATCATGGATAAATATCAAATACTGATGCCTTATCGCGAAAACCCTGATACAAGCCAGTGACTGACTAAATCTCGATGCTATCCGTGTAGATATTAATCAAACAACCACAAGATAATATTAGGTAACCAAATCATGAGCACACGTAGGTACAGCCAGGTAATCGGAGACTCTTAAAAGCAAAATTTATGGTAACCGAAACAAAATGGACTAAAAATAATTATCCCATCGCAATTATAAGCAAATATTAACTTGTCTATGCCAAACAATAGTACACTTTATATCTTAGTTCGATATTTCGGAAAATGTTTTACGAGCTCGGATAAAACAGAATAGGAACGTGGCTAAAATGATTCTACATAAGGTCGTTTAGCATTGTATTGTCTTAAACCGCCGAGTTATTTTACATGCAGTCATGAATTTTTAGAATAGCTGCGGCATCAGAGCTTAAATTGCTATCAAAATTCCGCTTTCAATGGCGATCCATTTACGAACGATAGTACAATGTGCCGAAAACTTGATGATGACCAATGCGCACAGAACCGCAACTGCATTCACTTAAAACTAAACTCAGCACAATTTGTGAAACTGTTTTAGCGTTAGACATTATGCAAATTATTATTCCGAATTTTAATGTTATATGTCGTAAAATAGTCAACAATAGTGTTTTCTTCCAAAAAAATAGAACAACACGTATATATGTAACAGGACCGTTCTGGTCCGTTACGTGTATCTTACAAGATTTTGGCGTTAAAATGACTTAAATGCGTCTCAGATCGAACCAGACACAGCTTGAGGGAACAATATTTTAATGTGCAACATGGTGCCATGGCTATCGATAATTGCGTTGCTTATTGCTATATTGTACATGAATTTTGCCATTGCTATGCTCTTTGTCATTGATATAACCTTTGTCATTGCATGATTTATTTTACGATTGTATATTTGGACAGGCTCATGTGAGCCCAGAGGAAAGTGGCTTCGGTTAGCTGTTTGAACTCAGAAAGACAAGGAATATAATAGAGTCTCTAACTGGCCAAGACAGGAAACCTGAACGGAACTCGAACGGTAGCACCTGTTTCCACATTGAAACTTCAAATTTGTGACCGTCCGGGAATAGGAGGCCACTGACAATTCATGCCGTCCTATGGGTTGGGACGTGATCAAAACTAAGCATATCGATTTTACATGGGTTAAGCATCATATAGCGTAATGGTCGCGTAAATAAGCTGAAACAAATGGGTTACGGTAGTTTCCGAATACTCGGAATCGACGGTCACCGGGATCGTTTGTCAGCCCTTTGCCGTCAAACGGCCTCAATTTCGGGAAAACGACCCGAGTACTTTTCTGCAGGAAAATTTACGGGTATTTTGCTGAGGCCAAAATGGCCCTGATCGCACCAGGACTTAACTCTCAATTAAGGGACGAACACATCAACTGATAACTAACAGCCGCTACTTACGTTAGGTTCGGCTGATGACAATGGTTCCGAGTAGATATGGCTTAGGTATAAATGGATATATAGATATATATGTGTGTACTACTTACTTTCACGCTACGGTACTTCTATTTTTCCCGCCCCCACCGGACAAATCCTCCCTTTCCCACAGCATCGGTCTACAGTGTGAGATCTCTGTGTTTCCTCATCTTTAACGCCCCAAAATCGCGGGATCAGCGCCCTGGTAGCTGGTCTCTCTTCTTACCACCGAATCATCAATAGGAATCGTGCGCGTTCCTGAGCAATCTGCCCATGGATGCATCTAACAAGACCAAGCGGGTCTCGACCTGACCAGTCATTCCGCTGTTATATGACTTATTTTTCTGTTTTGTAATGCACTATGAAATTCCGACATGAAATTCCGTCAGTTTGCACCAACCCCGTACTTGAACCCTGACAGTAAATGCGCCCATGCGAACCCTCCTGTTTTCGGCGCGCACAACGATATACGGCGGACCGCCGTCCGACTTCTCGCTAGCCCACCATAACCCGACAAAGTGCCCCTAGTTCGGAATACCGACGATAGGTGGGTACAAACCAACCTAAAATTCTTGCCTAACTCGAAAATAGGCAAATTGCGCCCACTCATTGCGTTCACCACGTCGAGATATCTCCAAATATATCCAGCGGGGTTCCGTCCGTTGCCCCGTTAACCCGGGACGGCGGACGAAAGCGCCCCCACCACCATCGACCCTCTCTATCCGTGGTGATTTTAGTGCCCCTCTAACCGCTGCCTTCCGGACAGGGAAATCGCCTCTCGTTCGAATTGCCTCTCCAAGCCGACTCCAACAATACCCGGCGGGAGTCGCTCCGCCCAACCGTTAGCGCTGGAAAGCCCGCTGAAACCCTACATGCTTATGTATATCGGAACTCAAATGTAAGTTACGACGGGCTACTACGTCTACCCCCCTGTTTTTGGTATCATTCGGCCCCGTTCTTCGTCCTGGGACAGAATTTCGCCACAGCCCAAAGAAAATACCAGGGATTTCTTTTGTCCCGCTTCCCCTCCCGTGCCCCTTCTTTTCCTCTCTGTGTCCTCGTTTTTTTTTCTTTCTCTCTCTAACCGTCTTCTTCGGTCGGTTGTCGCTGCGGTCTCTCGTGGCTGTGTTGTAGTTGTCGTTGTTGTTGTTGCTATTGTTGTGGTTGTTGTTGTTGTTCTGTGTGTTTCCGAAACGAACTTGAGCGACCTTTCTGTCGCTCAGGTCGCCCGTGTGTCTTGTGTGTATTGTATGTGTATGTGCTCATGAGTATTCTTGTGTACTTATATATATATGTAGGACTTGGATATATGGACATGACAAAAAACAGGACGAACGAGGACAGTACAAACAAAACGACGCTAAATTTATAAGTTTTACGAACAGACTGGACACGAACGACTAGAAAGGACGGGGGCGTATTTAGGGCCCTCCCGTGGGTTCCTGGGGTCCCCGACCAGGGCCGCTTGACAGTTATGGGTACATGTGAGTGCGGTGCACTCCTAACCGCAAGATGGGTTCATTCCCGTCATCGGTTCCCCCTAGGGACGCTTAGAGACACCATGTCTCAAAATCTGAGAAAATGTCAGATAGGAATGTTTGGCTTTATCCCACAAGCCAACATATACACGTTCAATATTTGCACGTTTGCCCATGAAATTGATAGCAAGATTTAGCCCCCAGATGGACTCTTATGAGGCTTACGTAGTTGATGGATGGGACCGATAACTCGTCGAGCAATAGAAATTTAGCCTTAAATCGACGAGTTAGCCAACAAATTTTGATGAATGGGGACATGAAGACAAGATTGACCTTAAATAAGTATAGATTGTTAGCTTATTTCGACTGTTCCCACACACAAAACGACTCACTGATTTCACATTTGACGGGTGATCCAACCATTTTCGTATGACAGTTGGGAATAACCGACGATTTAAGTTAGGTAAGAGATTTAAAAGATCTGAGTGATGGATCTTGGGTTACTTTTTGACACAAATTTGAAAATGACAATGGGATAGGGTTCAAACTTTCGTTAGAATTTGGGTTAAATTCGCAGATGTTTGACCTCTGAGTATTCGGAGGGTTCAAATTTGATGTCGGCGATTTCGGTTAAAGCCGATTCTCTCTAAAGGCTACCCAGGGTTTACGATACCTGTCAAAAATAAAATTTGGGGAATTTTCCGATTGGGCGCCCGGGTTTGAACTCAAAAAAGTGGGCGTCAAGAAATCCTCAACATTTGGATGGCGGCGAAATCGCCATTCTTCAATATAGGTGAAAAATTTGAGGCGACGAGTACCACGTCGACTCTTGGAATCAGTCTGACTTCGGCAGCGCGGAGTTCGGTCGATTTTACTGACCGGATCCGACGCTAGATTGTTATCGTATGGTTTCGCAATTGTTTTACTTTCTCGTGCTTTTCTTTATGGTTTGCGTTTGGAATGGGATTCGACGACTGGAGGACCCGCGTAGACATCTTCCGTCTCGCGGAAGGGGACTAGCGATTGCTGTCCCGGATCAAACCTTGTAAGTCAGGAGGAGAATCAAGGACCTGGGGGTTTACTTTCCCCAGATATAAATGTAAACAACTGAACAATGTTAGTTGACCGCCCCGTTCCCGACGCTACCCGACGTCCAGCCCAAAAGGCGATAATGCCCCCGGCCGCCCGAGAACCCGACAGCAACTTATGACACCGCTTGCTAGTAGCTAGTTAAATACACGGTGTTACATTACTTCCCACCGAAAATATTCTAGTTAAACTATTAAAATTACCAAGGTTCCCAGTAATACATGTCCATTTTCTAGGCTTGGGTCTAGGACCTGAGAAATAGTTTTTCCTACTCAAATGAACGGAGGGCATGGCCAGACGCCTTCTCCGGTTGTTGTTCACTCATTACATGCTTATGAACAAATAATTACCTATAGCGCAAGCGGGCGGATACTAACGATCATTGTACTACAGGTACCAATATGACAGTCAGATGTATAAAAACTCCGTCCGGTGTGCATTCCTGATCCTGTAAATTTTGTCTAACATCTCTATCAAGTCTCTGACAACGTTTCGCCCTTAGGGCAGGATTTGCGCTAATTGCGAACTGCTTTAGTCTCAGCGTCTCCAGAAGTTCAAGCGGTAGCTCGATTGTCCCTAGTCCTTAAAATTCGCATAGGGTTAGCTTGTGATGGTGGGGGTTAATTTGGCGGAAGGAGTAATAGTTAAACTACGTGATACTTGCTGGGGGCGCAGTTTTGACCACTCCAAATGGTCGCCCCTAGTTACTATTTCAACGATCTAGCTAGACGGGGCACGATCAAGCGCCATCTTTGATAATCTTCTAGGAGACCAATGTCGCTGTTCCGACTGTTTTGACGGGTTATCGCGCTCGTCCCACAGCTGGGATCAGTTTTACGCTCTGAGGTACGTTTGATATTTTGGGATTTCTTTGCTGGTTCCCTTCGTTTTTCTTTGCCTCTGCTGGCTGTTCTTTCTTTTGTCCTCCCTCACTCTAACTTATCCTATGGCTTTACTGCACTGCACACATTGTAGTTGTGCATTGTGTCGACTGCATTATCGAAATTGTGCAGTCGAGTTATTACTAAAATTTTATCTCAATTTACTATAACTCGATAGTCGAGTGGTCAATACTGAAAGTTCTGCAGCGGGCTTAAAATCTCCGTACAGGATCAAATCTCAAAACTGGCAAATGAAAAAGGAGAGAGACAGAAATGGAGAATAAGCTAAATCAGGGCATATATAGTACATAGCCTAAAGGGAAACCAGAGATAAAGTAAAAGAACGGCTAATCTCAATGATCAGCTCGCTCCAAAGATAAAACGGAGTTTTGCACTTGCTCGATTTGAGGCCAAAACGGATCGAGCAGGGGGTTGTAGTTTTTTTATTGGACCTACGATATTGTGTATTTATTTTGAAAGCGGGGGCACCGGAACATCCTTATAATGAGTGAACAACAACCGGAGAAGGCGTCTGGCCATGCCCTCCGTTCATTTGAGTAGGAAAAACTATTTCTCAGGTCCTAGACCCAAGCCTAGAAAATGGACATGTATTACTGGGAACCTTGGTAATTTTAATAGTTTAACTAGAATATTTTCGGTGGGAAGTAATGTAACACCGTGTATTTAACTAGCTACTAGCAAGCGGTGTCATAAGTTGCTGTCGGGTTCTCGGGCGGCCGGGGGCATTATCGCCTTTTGGGCTGGACGTCGGGTAGCGTCGGGAACGGGGCGGTCAACTAACATTGTTCAGTTGTTTACATTTATATCTGGGGAAAGTAAACCCCCAGGTCCTTGATTCTCCTCCTGACTTACAAGGTTTGATCCGGGACAGCAATCGCTAGTCCCCTTCCGCGAGACGGAAGATGTCTACGCGGGTCCTCCAGTCGTCGAATCCCATTCCAAACGCAAACCATAAGAAGAAAAAGCGCGAGAAAGTAAAACAATTGCTGAAACCATACGGAGTAACAATCTGAGCGTCGGATGCCGGTCAGTAAAATCGACCGAACATCCGCGCTGCCGAAGTCAGACTGATTCCAAGAGTCGAACGGTGGTACTCGTCGCCTCAAATTTTTTCACCTATATTGAAGAATGGCGATTTCGCCGCCATCCAAATGTTGAGGACTTTCTTGACGCCCACTTTTTTGGGTTCAAACACGGGCGCCCAATCGGAAAATTCCCCAAATTTTATTTTTGACAGGTATCGCTAAACCCTGGGATAGCCTTTAGAGAGGAATCGGCTTTAAACCGAAAATCAGCCGACATCAAATTTGAAACCCTTCCGAATACTCAGAGGTCAAACATCTGCGAATTTAAAACCCAAAAATTCTAGCGAAAGTTTGAACCCTATCCATTGTCAGTTTTCAAATTTGTGTCAAAAAGTAGCCCAAGATCCATCAGCTAGAGAGATCTGTTTAAATCTCTTACCTAGATGGTCAGTTTTTGTTCCAATGTCATACGAATGGTTTGGAATCACCCAGATGGAATCAGTGGTGTGCGGTATATATCAACCTAACAACTATACTTATTTTGAGGTAGAATATGTTTATCTTCATGTCCCCAATTCAGTCAAAATTTGTTAGGTGGGGTGCGAATTCAGCCTAGAAAACTCCTCGTCCCCTCGCTGCGTAAGCCCCATCGGTCATATAGGGGCTCAATTTGTATCTCATGGCAAAACGTGCAAAAAAAACATTTCTCCTGTGTCGTTTATGAATAAACCAAAGGTGTATCTGACATTTCTCAGATTTTGAGAACATGAGTGTCTAAGCGTCCCTGGGCGGCGAAAATGGTCCCGTCCCGGTTGGGCGGCGCCGCCCGGCTCCGTCCCGTGTGACTGTAGAGGGGTGGGGCCCCCGGGAGCGCGGCGGGACCCTAATGCGGCCCCTCTTTCGTGCGTTGCGTGTCCCCGTATTTAATTAAACTTGCATTTTTGTTGTACTGTATTCAGTTGCGTCCTGTTTGTCACTGTGTATATAGAGTGCTACATATATATAAGTACACAAATACTCGTGGGGCGCCGCTGTGCGCGGTACGACGGGCGGGGACGCAGCGGGGCGGAGCTGGGCGACAGAAAGGTGCGTCCGGTTGCGTCGGGACGCGCGGACGACGACGACCACAAATCGCCGAGACAACAACAACGACAACTACGACCCGCGGAGCGCGCGGCGACAACCCGAGAACCGGAGGAGGACGGTTGGGGAGAAAAAAAAACGAGACCTCCCGGGAGAGAAGGGAAGCGGAGAGGTGCCTCCATTTTCTTTTTGACTGTGGCGAAATTTGCTCCCCGGGACGGACGGAGCAATGGTGCCAAAAAACAGGGGGTCGACGTCATCCACGTCGTAAGGCTTGAGTTCAAATATCGTGAGCATGTAGGTTTCAGCAGGTTTCAGCGCGGCGGTTTGGCGGAGCGACTCCCGCCGGTATTGCTGGAGTCGGCTTGGAGAGGCAATTGGAACGAATTGTGTCCCGGAAGGAGCCAGCGGTTGGAGGGCACTAA
>JASANE010000921.1:0-47302 GCA_030248225.1 Trileptium ribeirensis
CCTCCTGTCTGACAGAATTATTTGCTAAGTTCCAAAAAATATGATGTATCTCGCAGGAGGCAAAGCGTGAAGTGGTCATTTATGACACGTGAATCCAGAACGGGGCAGCCATATACGGGCGCGCCCCAATAAAACCCACATAATCTTAACGCCTTGCTTAGAAATAATAAAAATAATAATATAATAATAGCCAAAATAAATAGAGATTATATTAGTTCCAAAAGCAATATTACATAATACTATGGATATCCTGGAGATAAAACTAGAATAAATATTCCCAACTACTGTTGAGCCGTTAGTGCATTAAGCTCGAGAACTTAATTTTTGTGTAAGAAACCCACAGCTGAAAAGAAATATAGCCCATTTTGCCACAAAGATATGGCCCCCCTTACTTTTCGCTATGCCAAGCTGAATGTTGCGACGCTGACGGTCTGAACGAATTTCTATTTTTTTCTGAATTATATTTTGTGGCGACTAATATGTTGTGAATATTATTACATACAGTACAAAATTGACAGCCAAAAATGATTATCGATCGTTCGCGACTAGCTCGAAATATATTTGTTCTAAAAATAAAATTTTATTATTAACTTAAATAGTTTCGAAATCTCGTGCGAGTCATTGCGATGATCATTTCTGGCGAGTACTGTAGTTAGTCATTAAAATCTCTACACCTGGCTTTGCTATTTGTTTTACTTTTCTTTTTAATCTTTTTTCAAGCATCACTAAAGTTTTATTGTCACTGTAGTTGGGATTTCTAGGCGCTTATTAATCATCATTCTGCAAAAAATCGGGCAAAACATCCTGAGAACATAAAACCCATAAACGTTAGTGAATAAATCATATACAACCTTCTATCAGCGCCAGACCGATAAATATATACACAAAAGTAGTTATAAGCATAAATCTAGATTACACTAGACAAACAAACGGCTTCCCCTCAGCAAAGCCAAAGATTTAAGCTCAATTATAGTTCATTCTACGTCGTCTCCTTCAAGCAATTACAGTTGGTTGCTATCCAGACTGCGCAGGGTAAGGGGTCGTACGCAGTGAATTACAGACATATTATACGTTATATTAATGGTTTATTGACATCCTGTTACAAACAAATAACACATTCCGTAACAAAAATTAAGCAGAATCTGTTTGCGATTCAAATTGGCGTAAACTAAGACGTCAGGTGTCTAAGTGAGTAAAGCGTAGGCCTAGGCGTTGCTACAGGAAGCCTAAAGCCTTTACCCTAAGATTCGAATATTCGGTATTTTCGAAATTGACACTATCGCCAAAGAATCCATCCCGAAACGATAAACTGAGATTCATTTTGTAGTAACACAAGGCTCGTTGTTCTAAAACCTACTATAACGCTCGCTACACCCTAAGGGTATTTATCGGCAAAATTTATGCCTAAAACAGGGCTAGGAAAGCGATAATTATAGAAGTCAAGTGACCAAAAGATTTCAAATTATATATACATAATCAAGTTATCTAGGTGATCTTGACCAGACAATATTTTTAGAGACCCGAACTCCAAATAAGATGTTCTCGCGCCCGCGATTTGAAGGCAGAATCCGGTACATTATTGTATCGCTACTAGACATTCACAGTAATACCATCTACGGTCAGACCGCTATTTTCAGTTCCAAAAAATGCGATAGCGATGGTACTGTTTTCTCAACAAAACGTTTCCCACAAAGCAACAATAGCAATTAATAGTAGTCTCAAAGAATGGATTTTTAAAAATTCAGTCAATTATTAAAGCCATAAGGCGGATGAAGCAAATCCAAATGAGCGTTCCGGCGGCGTAGCAGCAACGAGCGGGTTGGGGCGGCGATATCCGACGGCATCAACAGCGTTGTCTCGAAAGCTCGTTCGCGACTTCTAAAATAATAATCATAAAGTATCTCGCAAGCGAGGGTGAAACGGAGCAAACGTGGTTTCATGTTTAAGTGATAATTTTGTTTAATCAGAAGTAAAAGACTATGTTTGAAATATATGCTACTCTAAAACCTTCGAACCCTGAACCTACTGAAAATACTAGAACCTCGTGGACCCTAAACCCACGAAAACAATACTGACAACGCACGAAGTATTTGTGCTGGACTCTAGATAACCAAACCATCGTATTCAGCCACAAAAACATATACTGACAAATGTCATGTACGCAATACGTAACCTAATACCAGAAGGAAAACTATATTCTAGAAATCGGGTTCACTGAACCTAAACCCATTGTTAGCACATCATACGGCTTGAAATATGCACATCGGACCATAGATAACAAATTGTTGTATTAAGCCTTCAGAAATACTTCACTTGACATAGACCATTCTTGATACCATACACTCAACACATAAAAATGAGACAAATGAAAACGCACTACATGTTGGAAATAAAGTTCGTGGACCGTAAAACCTTTGAAATTCCATGATAAGGTATAATTTAGTCAACTTCGACATTAGATAGCAAAACCATCGTATAAATCGTGCTTGATAACGTAATAGGCAGTCATTGTTAGGTAAAAAGCAATAACACAGCGAAATCTGAAAAATCGCTATCTCCGGGAAAGGGTCGATAAACCCCATTCGGGTACACGGCGGTCCAGGCAGTGGTTCCACAAAAAATTTATAGTCAGCAAGGTTGTAGTTCTCGACGAGCTGATCCTGATGGCAGCCTCCATTTTCGATCCGAGGCCTGTACCGAGAGATACTGGCTGCCACATGCTGTTACCCGTTTGGCCATATTTGGCAAATAACCCTTAAAGCCTGTTTTTGCCATTTTGTTCCGGAATATGGTGTCGGAACTGTTCGCGTTGAACTAAAGTCGTCACTTTTGCTATCGAACAAAAAATTGTAGAAATCGGTCTATCCAAAAAATGAGCTATGCATGTCCACGTCACACAAAAAATAGAAATTTTCATGATTCCCAAAAGCGCCCTCAGTGGAACCCGTTTCAACAATAATTATACTTTAGTCATGACTTGCATTTCCGATTGCACTCAACGGTCACAGCATATGCAGCGGCTTGGTGATCATGAAAAATTTTACGGTTTGATGTGCATCAATTTCACTATATTGGTCTTTTGCGGCTCTAGCGGTTCGATTTTCCGACGATAACTAACGATCATTGGTTTTAAATATAACACGGTATGTCAACAAAGTTACCCATATTTTCCAAGTTGGCAGGGGGCACAGGCATTTTTCGGTCCCCATGTTACGTTCCCACAAAATTGTGGGCTGCAATGCCCCTGACAATTTTTCCGGCGTCAGTTGACAGAAAATATTGCCCAATAAGTTTACTCAAGTTCCATTATGAAGCTAAAAATTCGATAAATTACGTCGAAACCTGCTTGAATTTAACGTTCTATCAAAAAAATTTTGGCAACTTTTTAGACACAAATTCCATGAACATTCAACAATTTTTTTTTCAATTTCTAAGCACCCCCCTCCCGATTGAACAGCGTTGCCTTCTCCGCGATTCATGGCCTCGGCAAAAATTTGTTGAAATCGAGAACCTACAGGGCTCAAATTTTGCCCAAAATCCAGACAAAATCATCCAAGCCTTTAGCCTTTATGTTGGTGCTAGAAATTCGTCTATCGACACTGGCCTTTAGTTCATCACAAAATCAAAGCAGCGCATAGCCAAAAGACACATTCGCAGTCGAATCTGTTCATGAACAAGATATTAGTAGTCGTAGTCGTTCATTACATTACCGTAAAGCTGCGGATTTAGTAGAAAAATAATTGCATATTTTCTTCAATTCCGTGGAAGAAGACAAACTCCAGCAGCTGTGAACAAAACAAATATCAACAACCATAAAAAATTCCAATTTCTAAATCACTTGAATACCTGAATTCAAGCTTACATCCGGAATGAGAATAGACCTAAATTTTATAAAATAGATGACCAATGGCGGCTGACAATAATCATTAAAGCACATTGCTTACCCAAACGCCGTTAGCCGGTAGAGCTTTCCCCGGTTTGTTCCGTAGACCACACCTAGGCCGGGCACCGGCAACCACGCAGCCGTGTTCAGACTTGTATTGTGTGACGCCGGCGGAATAAACATGTCACCATTTGCATTGCTCGAATCGTTATCGTTTTGGTGATCAATATTCATAACCAACTGAAAAAATAGAAAAATATTATTATATCGATCGACACTGTGCTAAATCAGGATTAATTACTTGAAAATTTTCCAACTATCCCTCTTTAAGGTACAAAACACGTTAATGTTACATAGAATGGAGCGTGATAGGGTAAAATATATGGCAGTAAAATCACTTATACTTCCGTTTAAGATATAGCGCGAAGCTTGAGCTTCTTAATCTTAGAATTAAGCTTAATGCATTGAGAAAATAGATACTGCATACACTTCTAGTGAAGCTTTGCTTAGTTTGGTGTGGGAGGACTTGTATAAAATAAAAATTAATACTGGCCTTAGAAGTGAAAGAACCAATCCCAGCCTCAACCGTACCGTGGAAGGTGTCAGAGCTAGGTCATAAGTCACATTGTTATTATTTTTTACAACCCTGAGAAAATTTATGAGGAAATTTTTTATTTTTATAGACCTGAGAAAATGTATGAAATTTTATTAAACTGCGACTGTTCAGTGACTTAAGGCGAGGTTATTCTTGTCAAGCTCGTCAACACTTGGGCACATTCGATGGACCTGAGAACATATATGAAATTTTATTAAGCTGCGACTGTTCAGGGACTTACCGCGAGGATATTCTTGTCAAGCTCGTCAACACTTGGGCACATTCGATATACTTGAGCAAATGTCTAAAATTTTAACAAAATAACGACTTTAAATTTTACACAATACTCATGTACATTTATTGATATTAATATGCTACAATTGCTAATAATTACCGGTCAATTAAATTTCAAGTTAATTTAAATATTTAGTAAATAAAACTTAAAAAATAACTGACACGTAGAGTAGAACTTTTAATAATTAATCCGGAAGAAACAACAAAAACTCGATATCGAAACGCTGGCCTAGCCACAAACTTCCGAAATCTGGTGCTGGTTTAAGAAAACTTTTAAGGCAGGCGAATGCTGCGTATTTACACATTTTCATGTACTTTTTTAGTGCCGTACAATATTTATTTTCGGGCTTTAAAATAGTGTTTGAGACTTAGAAGCAATTAATAATTATTTTTCAAAAGGTATGAATTTAGAGAATAAAGCAGGGATTAAGTATCACATGTGGGTTTTAATTATGTAGTCTGAGGCGAAAATGAAAATTTCAGAAGTGGGGACCTACCTCCGGCCATATCCCGTGTTCGCAGCCTATTATCTTTGTCAACTATATCGCGTGGGCCAGAAGGTGATACAATACATTTTTAGAAACGGTATGTGAAAGGTTAACATGTTTAAAAATATCTTGAAATAATTGCGCCATACTATAAACTGAGTAAAGATTTCCGAGGAGAGCATGCGTCTGGGATTGGCCCACACAGCGGATCCCTCAATGCGACCAAGGCAGCAAGTCATGACTCAAAATTTCAGTTGAAAACAAAAAGTTCATAAAATGGAAAATATATATTCAAAGTTCAGCCCTAAATTATTAAAATATTAAATGTGTGAAGCCATGAAAGGCAATAACAAGTTTACCTGTGGCGAATGAGACAAACGAAGATATCGTCGAGACGCGAGTCCTACAAGGATATGATTATCACATGGTGAGATGCTTACGCTTATTGCATTCGGACCTGAAATGATAAAACAAATAGATATGGACGCTCACAAAAATACATTAATAAGCCTATTATTACTAATTTCTTCCAGCATAGATTACTACTGGCTCACTAAATTCCTGGCAATCAACATTGTAACTGCGAATGGTGTCGCTGTCAGTAATTTTTAGGGTATACGATAATACCCTACACAGGATTGGTAACTGGATAAAATTTTATTTACCAGAATCGGTGCCCTAGCTCTTATTCATCCATAAGTGATTACTGGATTAGAATATTCGTCTAGAATCTATATTATCCAGTACCTTCTCCATCACGGTAACATTGTGCATGAACAGTTCATACGCAAATAAGAAAGGTTCGATCCTAACCAACGTCTACTGGCTTCTCCGTCGCTGAAAAGTCTGTCAGGAGCATAAACCGGTATTTTTCCATTCGGTATAAAACTGTGGTTTTTTCAGAATAGGGCGTGAAATTAAAATAAATCTTTCCAAAATTCGTTGGTTTAAAGTGCTAGTACATCTCTATAATCCGGAACCTGCAAAAACATCTCTATAATGAGGATGAAAAGTTAGTTTTGAACAAAATTTTTAATATTACTTTAATCGAAATTCTGTGAATACTTTATTAAGTTTTTATGTCAATTAGGAGTGCTTTAAAGGGATTTGGAGCAAAAAATATTTGTCAGAGGGAGCCCAACTTTTTGTCAGGTTGGTGCACCGAAAAATGCCATAAGTGTCCCAACCCCGCATTTGGGACAAGCCTGGTACACAATACTTTGTCCACACTTTTGGACAGTACAAAGTATACGTGTTCAAAATGTATCCTTACAATATTTTTGTTAGTTTTATAGCAGCTAGAAACAAAACAATACTAATACTCACCAAACGCTTTCGAATAAAGTACCGTTCCTAGGTCTGCGTCGCGCAGTGAAACCACTTGGAGCACTGTGTCGGCCCAAAGCGAATGTTCTTCCGAATTTTCGACAAAGGTCGCCAGAAAAGTGCCACACGACGATACCGAAATCGATGCGTCGTTGTGAAGTTTGCAGCTTTTGACGGCAACATTGTATGAACCTGAAAAATTACACTGTTACCTAAAAACAAAAACCGTTTGTTTGACAGGTTTAACAAAATTTGTTTTATAACTGAATAATCATACTTAGATTCCAATCGTTGTACCTTACCATCGTATTCCGCCACATAAACCTATATAGACAATTCTTGATGACCTGTACGCAATGCGTAAGCAAGCAATTGGAAGACAGACTATATTCTGGATATCAGGTTCATTGACCCTAACCGCATTGAATACGTCTGAAAAGGCATAACATACTCGTGCTGGACTCTTGGTAAACAAACCATCGTATTCAAGCTACCGGAAAACCTATACGGACAATATTTTGATGCCCTGAATTTTGAATACAAAACTAAAACATGAATACTCACATTTTGGAAATCGGGTTCGTCGACCTTAAAACCATTGAAACGTAATGAAAAGGTATAATATAGTCAAGTTGAGCTTTAGGTAGCAACACAATCGTATCAAATGTGCTTGGTAACATAATAGGCACACACTGAAAGGTAACAAGGCGAAATCTGAAAAAGTGCTATTTCTAGCAAGGGGTCGATGAGCCCTATTCGGTCCACAGCAGCCCAGGCAGTTGTCTTTAATTAGACGTAGTCAGCAAAGTTGTAGATCTCCATGAGCTGATTCTTAGTCAGTCTCCATGTTTCGATGCGAAGCCTATTTCGCAAGATGTGGGCTGCGAAAGACTGGTACCCGTATGACCACTGACCAATAATTTACCATAATTTTTGAATCTAAACGTAAAACAAGCGTGTTATAATCTGAAATAGGTGGCGGAAATGCGGAAAAATAAACTTTGCAAGCATGCGTTACGGAATACCTTTTAACACACCCATCGCTACACAGAAAGCAAAAGGAAGGAAGGAATAATCCGTTGGTTAACACCGTGGAACAGGCACAGTACGTTAGCTGTTAATGGCTAGACAAGAGTCACCCCGATATTGCTGAATTTTTGTGACATGTTGTTTTTTTGCGACGGACCCATGAAAACTCCTGTTCGAAAGAACTTAACGTATCTCAGATTACCCCAAGAACATACAATTTTAGACAAATTTCTGACGCTACCAAGTTCGCATCACTTAGGAAAACAAAAAACCATGGTCAGTCAAATTATTACAGCTTATATAGTTATTTGAACCCGCTCGCTCGAAAACCATATTCGCTCAATACAATCATTACTCTGGCAATCAGCTACGACACGCTTCTATGTATATAACCCTATACAATAATTCTAATTGCCACCAATATATATATAAAGTTAAGCCCGGATCGACACAGACCATAATTACTCAAAGATACACCACTCACATCGAGATAAATCCGGTAAATTGCTCAGCGAAAACGGCCAAACTTGAATCCGAGTCGTCAGATCCAAAATATTGTTCGCAACCGCAACATCGCCAGAACTGATAAACGCACCTAAAATACCGAAGAAGTTATAATTCTGTGGCTACACCTTGTTATACAGTACGTGTGAACACCTACCAAAGCAGGTAAATACATCTTCCACAGTTAGGACAGCTGGGACCGATTGATTCGAAGTCATCGAAAATAAAAACTGCAGCCAATTTCGGAGCTAGTATTTGTCGCTTTAGTACGGCGCAGAGCAACTGGAGTCAGTATTTGTCGCTTTAGCACAGCGCAGAGCAGTTGGAGCCAAATTTTTTCTACCTTTTGTAAATTTTCCCTAATTTCGCACATTTTTACCAAAATTTTCCGCACGCAAGCACCCGCGGAAGACGATTCAGCGGGATAATCTTCCTAAGATGGCTACAGCTGAATCGGAAGACGATTCAGCGGGATAATCTTCCTAAGACCATGTATGGCTACAGCTGCTGACTGCTATCGACAATGTTTAGCTTTCACTGCATCGGTTCGGTTATCAACGAAAGCAGCTGACCTGTCCACGCCTTCCGATTTGGGGGTGCCATATTCATTTCATGGAGAATTTCAACGTGGAAGGAACAAAATTTATTTATTCTTTATGTTCAGTATTTTCGGATACTTTAACAGTCGTACAAATATCATTGTTAGGCTATATAACTGTATTTTAGCATAAAAAATAGCAATAATTACTATTTTAAAATTTCGATTTTAGTATAAAAACCAATAATTTAGGGACAATATTAAATCATTCATTTAGCTGAACATGGGATTTCGGGCAAGTATGAGGGGATCTGAAGACCATGAAGAATTTCCCCCAACCTAAATTGGGCAGGCCAGGATAGCAGAGTACATGGCTCCTCAGCAAATTATTGTTCCGACAAAACATTGAAAGTATACCTACAAGCATTTTTTATAGTTTTCGGTTGCTTAAAAGCGACTGAAGAATGGTTCAATACAAGAATGTTTATAGTTTAGAATAAAAAAGTCTGTTACTTCATAGTGATTTTTTTAGTTTCACAAAGCTAACGCGATAATTCCGGTCTTGAAGTATCACGTTACACAGGGTCGTAGAACACAAATAATGAAAAACTGAGCAGGTTACCAGAAAATTTCGACTAACAACAAAAATTCTACGATAAAAACGCTATAAAATCCATTTACAGCAAGCGTACTCACGACCTACGTATAGTTGAAAATCCAAGAGCTTTTGCCAGTTTAAGTATGAGCAATTATGGAAAGTATACAGGAGTTGCATTCTACGCCGGCGTAATCAAAGAACTAATTCTAGACTGTGGCAAACTATAAAAATAATGCTACAGGGCGTGAGGGCGTAACATAGTGGTTCGGGCAGTTCCAAAACTGAGGGGAACTGAAAGTATATGGTCAGCGATTCCTCCAGTTCATCTGAAGGTCCTCTGTCTGACCTGGGACTCTGTGAGAGAACGCCAAACAAGAACCTGATCACAGAAAAATTCGACAATTTTAAGTCGCGCAGCAAAGTATCTATATACATTGGCAACATGTCTGCATGTACTAGGAGAGGCCAAAATTTGTCAGCGAGTAAGAACTGGCTGATGCTAGGGAACGTCGCCATGCCCGAGGTCTCTTATAGCCGTATTTGGAGAAGTCAAAATCTGCGGAGCGACGCGTTGACAACAGCATTTCGGCTGCAATTTCGAATTCTAATTTACCAAAAACAAGCTTACAAGACATAAACAACGACGTTTTCACGCCATCACAAAATTTATTACCTGCAATAGCTCGATTAATATGACGATGCAAATCGTACGAGCTTTCACGATCTTCATCTTCGTCGCTTCGCATCTGCTGTTGCTGTTGTTGTTGCTGCTGCTGCCTCATTTCATGCCTACGTCGCAGTGCCGCCAGGGTCTGTGAAAACGTGGTCGGATTCACATCGATTGTGCTAGTGCCGACGCTGCCAAATGTGGCATCGCGTAGGCTATCGCTCGCCGAAAATGGCGGTCGCGCTGAGGCGGTGTCGCTGTAAGGATCATCAAACGAAGGCGGCAGCCGCGACAATGATCCGAGCAGATAGTTATGATCGTTGTGCAAAGCTGTTTCGCTCGAATTCATTGCCGCCGCCGCCGTCGTCGTCGCCGATGCCACCATCGGCGTATAGTCGACCATATAGCCGGTGGTCGGCCGCGAAATCCGTCGATAGTCATACAAATCATAATTGTATCGCCTCTCCTCGTTGCTATAATAATCGTCGTCGTTGTAGAGAGTCAGCGATGAGTCTCGCGAACGATAGTACGAATAGTTGTGGTTCGAACGCGCTTGGTTATCATTCGCACTAATGTTATCGCCATCAGCATCATTATTATCATCATCACCAACTACGTTGTTCCCATACGCAAACTGGTTCCTTCGTCGCATAACCCGACTTTCACGCATCGAGTCAATCGTGGTCCGTGGCACAAACAGCGACCTGGTCACAGACGGCGTCAGGGGACTATTTCGACTGGATGCGGCGGCGTTGTTCGTGCTCACTGTGATCGGGTAATGAACGCTGGCGGGCGGATTTGATCGGGCGTAATTGTCAAGGCCACTGCCTGAGCCGAAACTAATATCGTCCGAATGGATTCCGAGGGAGCCAAGACGTGTCGGCGGAGCAACCGTGCTTAAAACAGTCAGTTGCGATGCAATACGCGGAGCTGCTGTAGTCATAGGTTGCCGTGTAGTGGCGCTAGACGAAGTTTGCCTTACGGCCGTCGACGCCACGCCACCGACGCTGCTAGCATGTTGAGGACTTGTCGAATGCGGTTGTACCATTAAAGGACGATAGCCACTAGATCCACTTTCTTGCGATTCGGCACCAGGTACAGACGTTTCCGTCGCAATCAATCGTCCAGTTACAGCTTCAACCCTATTGGGTGTTACATTACCAGGAACTGACATCTCCATTCGATCAAATGTCTCAGGATCTGGAATACCACGGGGAGTATGTCGGTTAAAGCCGGGCCCCGATGGCGAGTAGTATGTCGCCGCATATCGCCGTCTTCGTGGTCGAACAAACCTTCCAAGAAACCTGCCGCGAGAACTGATTCCAAGCGTACTGCTTGCATCCGACAACGGGTGCGACGGCTGGGCTACCAAATTTGGGACCCGAACGATCTGCGACTCAACGCCGAAGCCTCTGCTTCCCCGAGAGGCTGTCAGCTCGCCAGACGACTGGACTAAATCATGAGTCGGCTGGCCACTTTGTCTTTGGCGATCGCTGTTAGTGGCTGATGTTGCGGTAGTCGACGACGACGCTTCTTTGAGACCGTCGACAAGGAGGCGACAGCGCCTCAACGCACGTTTGATACGCTTTAATTCCACAGAGCGTATGGGACGGCGCTGGCGGCGGGTACTAGTTTCCGTGTCATTGTCATCTCCATGCTGTCTCGACACCTCACTGGCTGCTAAAACAGCGAGACGGGGTGCGGTTGTCGTTATGGCAGTGGCGACGTCCGCTGTCCTAGACGTCGCTGGAGTTACTACAATGTCGTTCGCGGTACTTGAGCGCCGTCGCTTCGCACCATCTATGTCGCCAATTTTGCCGGTGATCAGTTTTAATCTCGTATCTTTGCTAGGCTTTCGTCTTTTTCGTTTATTTCTATCATCAGACCGAGACACCACTGTAATGCTAACTGTCGAACGCTTCTGTCTATTGAGGCCACCGTCTGCACGATCTTCGCTGCTACAGCTATTACTTGGCGCAATATGTGAACGTTTACGGCCAGCAGAAATTCCATTCCCCGATGATGTCAAGAGCGGAGGTTGGTTGTCATGTTGTGGGCGCCGATGCTCACCTTGCGCCTCATCTACGACTCCTATAGTCGTGCCCAGCCGATTGCCGATACGCTTGAGCAACTTTTCAGTCTGACGTCGTCGCCTCTGAAGCCGTTTGAGCGTCGCCGTCCATCGAAGTTGCCTGAATTTACCACTGCTTCCACCGCTATTACTACTACTGCTGCTACCGTTGGAAGCGGTACCACGGCTAGTTCGCCAGGTCGACAAACCCATAGCTTCACGAAATGCTTCGTTAAAAGTGCGACGAGCCCTCACTTTCAGCTCTGTCGCTGTAGCTGTGCTCATATTGATCCCAGAGGCCGTCGTCGTTACCGAACTTGTTGTTGCTATCGGCGCAGTAGTAGAAACGAACCGCTGAAGTCCGGAAAGCGTTCCCAGTTCTGGTCGCCGTCCAGTGGTCGTCAGCACACCGGCAACGGAAGCTCGAGTCTCCGGACGATCCCTTATTGCAGTGTACAATAAATGCTTACGGTCCGCCAATGAGAGTCGTGGTGGTCCAAATCCAGCTGCGCTACTATAAGGCATCGTCGTTCTTGTTGCATAGTCGACGCCGCTAAAATGAACAGAATGATCAATAGAGAAATCCAGTGCAAAGTATTTTAACAAATTCAACCATCTACTAGCCGAAGACACGATTGACAGCTACTGATAACACTAGACAAATGAAGCGGTATGACTACATAGTTGGCATGAATAGCATCGCTCTGACGACTAAATGGAACATCCGATTGACATAAGACAATGAGAGTATGATTCGGTGGTTGTATTAGTTCAATAGAAGATACATTGTAATATATTTTAACATAAGTACAGTATTCGAAATAGTGTTATAAAGCTTTTCGAGCGAACGAGCAGTGTTATAAAAAGTTTCGAGCAGCGAGCGTGCAGTGTTATAAAACGTTTCGAGCAGCAAACGAACATCAAACTTGTAGTGTTACAAAACGTTTCGAGCATCGAGGTTGCAATGTTATAAAACGTTTCGAGCAGCGAGCGTGCAGTGTCATAAAACATTTCGACCAGAGAGCGTGCGGTGTTACAAAACGTTTCGAGCAGAGAGCAAGCAGTGTTATAAAACGTTTCGAGCATCGAACGAGCGGGTGTTATAAAAAGTTTCGAGCATCGAACGAGCAGTGTTATACAACCCTTGTGCTGGTCTCTGGATAACTAAGCCATCGTATTCAGCCTACCGGAAAACCTATATAGACAACAATTCATGATGAACTGTACGCAACTGTATGTAAACAAATAACAAGTAAGACTATATTCCCGAAATCTGGTTCATTAACCCTAAACCCATACAAAACTTAAATATGCATGCTGGACTGAAGGTAACTAAACCGTTGTGTTCAGCCTTCAGAAATACCTATATTCTTGATGCTCTGCACGCAATCAGACAAATGAAAACGCACTACATTTTGGAAATCGGGTTCACCGTAGATCGTAAAGCCCTTGAAAAAGTAGAATAAAGTTGGATTGCAGATAGCAAAACCATCGTATCCAGCGTGCTTGATAATCTAATAGACACTCATTGTAAGGTAAAAACAATCAATAACAAGCTAAATATGAAAAATTGCTATTTTTGGCAAAGGGTTCATAAACCATATTCTGGCCCACAGCGGCTCAGGCAGTAGTCCCACAAAAAACTTTTAGAACTCGGTGAGCTGATTCTTGATTTTTATACGAAGCCTGTGCCGCGAGATATGGGCTGCGAAATACTGGTACCCGTATGACCAAATTTCGCAAAGAACCCTCAACAAAATA
Source organism: Trileptium ribeirensis (assembly GCA_030248225.1). Lineage (NCBI taxonomy): Eukaryota > Metazoa > Nematoda > Enoplea > Enoplida > Thoracostomopsidae > Trileptium > Trileptium ribeirensis. The sequence goes on from JASANE010000921.1 coordinate 13,755, forward strand.
TTTTTGCCATTTTGACCCGGAATTTGGGATCGGAGGTGCTCGCGTTCAACTAAAGGAAACATCGTTCATCACTTTTGCTATCGAACAAAAATATTTGTCCCATCATCCAAAAATTACTTATGAATAACGGCGACAGACAGAAAAATAAATTTTCACGATTTTCGCCCTACAGTTCTGAGTAAAAATTCCGCTCGCTCCGTTTCAATGAGCAAACAAATTTTTTATTGTTGAATTTCTTTCAAACAAAAAAATTTTTGCTTTGCAATTCTATTCACAATCTACTAAACCAGATATGGCGGTCTTAACCATGCTACATACGAACACATATATTCCAGAAGTAACTTACCCAGCCGATCGATTGGCTAATACCGTTCGCTTCCAGCTTCGAATGAACTCTTGGAAAACTGAAAAAAATAATTAATAAAACACAGCTATTTTTATTGCGGGCATTAATATTTGTTGAACTTGAGACCAGTAGAATGATTGACAATGGATCTTGCTGACAGCTATTATGTGTACCTGGGAGTTCTGAGAGGGATGGTAGACACCCCTCTGAGCCCAGGTAGGCGGGATAGGGCTGAAAGCAGCCCAAAAGCCTTCAACTAGTACGTTTGGCTCAAAAATAGGGTCTAAACGTGATCGTACTGCCGATTCGTTTCACATAGTCTTCGCATTCGCCAAAATTTCAGGCGAAGACATCCGTCTCAAAGAGTGTCAAAGAGTGCCCGCGAAAGCACGAGTTTTAATTTATTGGAGGACGATGTATTGCCGCATCTCGTCTGTACTATTCACCCTGGATCACTAAAGCTATCGCAAATAATGATTTTAAGTGTTTAAGTATGATTAATAAGAGAAGCAGTGTTTTTAGGATAATGTTGGTATGCATTAGAAACTATGTCTGGACGTCGAGTGAATACGAACAGCCCCATTTCGAAATCGCGTTAAGTAACTATTCAATAACCGCTAAAACGCTCATGTCACGTTTAGACAAAATCCCACGCTGCCGAATAAGAATTTAGTTATTTTTTGACCTTTATTTTTATTATAATAATTATTTTCAAGTTTTTTTACTATTCCAAGAAGCGGCAGTAGAGATGTGTTTCCTATAATATCGAGTTCTAGCAGATGCCTGTAACCACCGTAGAGTCTAGAAGACTTCACCGCTCAGTCAATAAGGTTTCATCCGACTGATCTTCACATCATCATTTCGTCATCGCGCGAGGCCTACCGTAGATTCAAATGAACAATTGCTCAATTGCTTGGCGGGCCTGTACTTCAGCCTCAGGCAGTGTTAAAAATAAATACTTCTGAACAATAATAATTATATAGTACCTCAAAATGAAAACGTGATGAAGTCACTCAGATTTTATAAAGTGCTGAAGTCAATGTTTATTGTTATTTATTTTTGTAAGTTGACCTGGCACACAACAGTTATTTTGGAAGGAAGCAAAATTCTACCTAATGTACCTGCAAATACTTCAGCTACAAAACGCTCACGATAACGATACCGTTATTCCCTTCCATCTGATTTAAAAACCGAATCTATTTAATGCCACTCTACCCTTAATAAACAACCGCCGCCCTCGCCCCCTTTCGAAAACCGTAAAACCTGTAGCAAATCAAAATATTTATTCGACAACCAACATAGGCAATGTCATATTACCCCCATCCGCGTTTATTCAGCAGGTAATCAATCCAATGCGTCTATTACAGTGTCATACCACGCCAAATGCTAAATCCTTTGAATCCCGTTCCGAATAAGACTATAATATTTTCGCGCCTCGACAGTTACTCCGCACTCCACGATACAGCCGCTCTTGAGCCCGATGAATTTCGACAGATCACGATTGATGTGTCGATGCCATATTATCCCCTCCCTCGTATATTCAGCAGGTAATCTATCCAATGCGTCTATTACAGTCTCATGCCCCCCAAATGCTAATTCCTTTGAATCCCGTTCCGAAAGAGGCTATAATATTTTCATTCCTCGACACTTACTCCGGACTTCACGATACAACCGCTCTTGAGCCCGACGAATTTCGACAGATCACGATTGATGTGTCGATGCCATATTAACCCATCCCTCGTATATTCAACCAGTAATCTATCCAATGCTTCTATTACAGTCTCATACCATCCCAAATGCTAAATCCTTTGAAAAAGAGACTATAATATTTTCGCGCCTCGACATTTACTCCGGACTTCACGATACAACCGCTCTTGAGCCCGATGAATTTCAACAGATCACGATTGACGTGTCGATGCCATATTATCCCCTCCCTCGTATATTCAGCAGGAAATCTATCGAATGCGTCTATTACAGTCTCATACCATCCCAAATGCTAAATCCTTTGACTCCAGTTCTAAAAGAGACTAAAATATTTGCGCGCTTCGACACTTACAGTCATGTCTAGAATTAAGTGCAAAATAATCGATCGATTGCGATTTCGATCGTTTTCGATTATTACATCTATTTTTGGACACGACTGTACTCCGGATTTCCCGATTCAATCGCTCTTGAGCCCGATGAATTCCGACAGATCTCAATTGATGTGTCAATGCCATATTATCCCCTCCATCGTATATTGAGCAAGTAATCTATCAAATGCGCTTGTTACACTCTCATACCATCCCAAATGCTAAATCCTTTGAATCCCGTTCCGAAAGAGACTATAATATTTTCTATCCTTGACACTTACTCCTGACTTCGCGACACAACCGCTCTTGAGCCCGATGAATTTCGACATTGTTTTCAAACGACAGATCACGATTGACGTGTCGACTCAGCGTTTCAATCCGTTGGCGTCCGCTACGTAGTCCTAAAAGTGAAACACTATGTTTAGAAAAAAATTGCGGCAAAAACAAATTGTTGTCATCTGAGGCGCGGGATAATTGCCTTTGGCCCTAGATGCATACAGAATAATTGAACAGTAACCCGCGCCGGAATAGAGCCCGAGATCCTACCCTATCATCGTACAACTAAAAGCTGTCACTGTAAAAAATGTACAAAGTGTTATTTTCGATATGTTTCAATAAAAGAACGCGTATCACCCAGCTGAGCTGAGCCAAATTCTAAAATTCAAAACATTAATTGGACAGAAAACTAAAATCGTTATGAGTTTTCCTCAAAATTCAACGCCACACAAAGAGCGCATTCACAATTAATATACAAATAAAATGTCACGATTATTTTGAGCAAGTACCTGGGCTATAATTCTAGTCTAATTTGAATTACAACTAAGATATTAACCATTCAAAATCATGCAACAATTATTATTTCGCCGTTTAGATTACTATTTGTGCTTCAAACACTGACCAACCATTTCTCACGTTTTTGCCAACATAAATATCGTAACTTTTACCCAATTCCGAGCATTATGACCTATTTCATACCAATAAATTAAAAACGTTCCCAACGTGGTTTGTTTGCTAAATCCAAAGATTGTACAACGAAAACACACAAGAGATTCCAAAGATCCGCCATTCCCGTTGTTCAAATAATGGATCAAACAACAACTACTCACTGTCGACCATATCGTCGGTCAAACTAAGCCCCGCGGTTCGCTCCAAACACGAAAACATCGACTCGTAAACGAGGGTCATCGTTCGTGTTTCGTTCCGCAAATGAGTGAGATGGTGACCGTCGGCGGTTAGAGGACGTCCGAGGCTGTTCGACAACAGGATCTCCTGCAGACGCGTCAGCGTAAGCAGCAAATGCCGAGCCGGGTCTTGATCCTGTAAGCAGCAATTCTGGAAATACTAATGTATGGTGTGTGAGTTAATAAGATAGCAACGAAAAAGTAGGCTGGCCTGTCCACAGCGGGAGGGTGGGCGGACCCCCACTTTCCAAATCCCCCCATGTCCGCCCCCCACTCGGCCGAAACCCCCATGTTCAACTAATTCCATAAATTTTTTATGTCTGAAAAATTATGTTTTTTGTTTGCAAATTGTTTTTAAACATTAATTACTATTATTTATAATGCTAAAATGTCGTTTTAGCTTGAAAATACATTCACGGCAGTAAAACTGCATGAAAATATAGGAATATTTAGTATTTTTAAGCAAAATTTATCCCCCCACTTTTAAATTTCACCCGAGAATGAACATCCCCCCCCGAAGTTCCCCCCACTTTTCGGAGCGCTGTGGAAAGGCCAGGTAGGGGGAGGGGAAAAATTTTTCTTGCAAACAATCGCCTCCAAAAATTTTTTATTCATGATACCACAACCCGCTCCAAAAAAGTGAGGACGCAACACCTTAGAACCAGGAGATGTAAGGTCAAAATGGACGGCGTTAAGCTCGATACTTTTATATATGGTGATTCAATACTGTCCTCACGCAATCATCATAACGTCTTGGCATGATCTAATAAATTCTTCTCGAGAATACTAAATCGAAGACAGGACAACAATAAAACCAACCCGATGGCTGACATACCTGATTCGACAACTTTGTACAAAGCTGGACAAGGCGTTGGGTCGACTGCGATAATTCCAAATAGGACGTCTGAAGCCGTTCAACCGAGCGTCGATGCTGCTCAATGAAGCGGTTCATCGACGATTCGGTAATGTCACGAGCGTACGCGATCGAATCCTGAAGCAAGATAAATATGTGAATTTGGCATAGTAGTGCATTTGATTCGGATCTCATTGTTTTACCACGTACAGACTAACACGGCACGCTGAGCGTAAGCGTGTCTTGTAGTATCAAAAGTCGCTGAAAAAGACCGTGACACGTATGTTGCGAAAGAAAACGCGCGAGCGTAGCACCCATGCAAGGTTTGAACAGTGCGGCTATTATGTCACGTATATTGCTATACGTATCGCTGAATGAGATCACTTTTGGCGACAATCGTTACATTTTAGGTGACAGATTGTCAGCTTTTGTACAGCCCACTCCGTCGCACCTCTTATTTCGTGATGCATCAAAGCTAGGGATAGACAGGACAGAAGTTGGAAATTTGAAAAAAAAACGACAGCTTCATGTCATATATAATGCATTAAACCTGGCGTGATAAAAGAGCCAAATGTCGAATGTGCTAATCGTTAGGTTTCGAATGTTAGTTTGCCTCGGCGGTTACCAAATAGCCCTAATTATAATAATTATCTTGAAGCTCAGGCCCGGCTTAGCAAGGCCTGGAGCAGTCCCACGGTTAGTCTAAGTAAGGCCTCCCAAACGGTGTCAGTTAGCCGCATCCAAACTATATTTGCCAGGCCCTCAAGAACAGCAGTGTAAATACCCCTTATGATTTGCAACACTCAAAGACAAACATCAAATCCACCAATAAACACAATTTGTTCGCTTCTGGGCGAGTGGTTGCATTACGTTTGTTCTTATGCATTGTCTAAAACGTTAGAATTTCGAAATCGTACCTTAACGACAAGCTTATTGCTGGTAATTTGAGATATACCAATACAGTTTTTACATCATGCACTGAGCCCCACCCCCGCTGTTGAGGAGTATGAGGCTCCAGTGGCGGCACTCTTTTGGGCAAGCGACCAACTAAAGGGATATAGCTCCCGGCGAGCATCGACCAATTAAAGGGATATAGCTCCCGGCGAGCAACATATCTTCGGTCATTTTGACTACAACCATACCCAAACCAAAATTCTAGAACCTCCAATAGCTACGCACTATTGCTAATTAAAAATTAGTTAATTGTTTGAACATTTTCGAAGTGCTCAGAAATGAAAAATGTACAAAGGGTTTTTCTATTTCGCTGATTACAAACATGACATTTCTGAAGCTCTAAAACTTGTACGTATTTGCTAATTAGTTAACTAATTAGCTAATTAGTTAATTTTATGCAAATTTGCAATTTGCCCAGCTCGCTTTTTGTAATTTATTACGTTTCCTAGTTAATTACTTTTAGGTAAAAAAATCAAAGCACACATTTCAGCTAATCTGCAATGTAGTCCCCATTTTATAGTACATCGACTTAAACGCAATAAAGAAATGCGCAATGTCTATATCAGTGTTATCCACAGTAAGCCTTGTTTTGTTAACTGCCGTTTGGCGGTAACTTCAAACGTCCAAGATCGCTGGCTGTGGCGTCTGTTACAGTAACAAACGAACCCTACAAATAGGGCTTAATATAAGAACAAAACTGTAATGACTCTACATCACACAAGTGATGGATCCTAAGGAATTTTTTTCGGTCCGGACCATTCCATGGTGTCTACAAGTATGCACCTAAGTCAAAAAGCTATCCTCCGTTAAACACAAAATTTTTTGCTCAACAGCGAACTAAATTTGTTCAGGCTAATTTCTAGAAGCAGCTTTGATGTACATCATGTTTAGGCAACAAATAGTTATCGTAACACATGTCTGGGAATTATGAAGCAATTCTGAGTACCAAATGTACCTAAGGAAAATTTTTTGTGAACTTACAGTTTTGTACAGAATAATTCCAACTTTGTAGACCGGTCAGGCCATCCGGACCGACAACTTTTAAACGAGCATAAAGAAGCGTACTCCAACCCTGAATTCTCCAAACTACCAAAAGTATACCGAGGGTGTCCTCAGATAGGAACTGGATAAACAGACAATCCATGGTGGTAATTCTGCCCAGTTAAACAGAGGGCCATAAAGTACTGTAATGTCAGAAAACTTCAAAAATGTGCAATTTTGCTACTGATTACAGCTATGAATACATAAAGAAAGAGAAACTTTGGCGATTTTTTGCTCCAGAGGGAAAAATTTAAAGCCAAAATTGATAAAAATTCGCATATTTTTAGTTATCAGAGAATAATTTTTAATAGCTCAGGAATGTACCTGGGGACATGTGGGAACCAAATTTTACCTGGGGCGGTCAAAATACCTGAGGTCATTTCCGCCTATTGGAAAAAGGCAGGTCCCATCTACCAACGCGATTTTATCAAAGACGGTTTATTTAAGTCACTACACCATGGTAAGATGGTATCGTAAACTAAAGCAAACAACAAATTGGGCGCTCAGTAATACCTGAAGACCCTCCAAAGCAATTGGAGACAATGGTTGCAAATCGGGACTTTCAATTCCGTTATGTTCATCTGTTCGTGCTGTTATCCCTGCAGAAATCGAAGTCAACGTTGAGCTTTGCTGTGTGCTCTCAGGACCAGCGCGGTTTTCTTCAGACGACGCCAACAACGTATCGCTACTACTTGACGACGTTGGAATTTCAGCAAACACATCCAACAGCGACGACGAAACCGGTGCCACAGTCGTATCGACGAGGCCAACGGAACTACTTTGATTTTGTTGGGTTTGCATTCTAGCGCTCTGTTGCTGTGCATGAGACCTAATTGTTGCACGGGAATTCAAATTAGTTGCTGGGTTCGAAGTTGCACTCGTACTCTCGGAGGTTGACCCTTGTGAAGATGGAGGCGGAACCGGCTGCGGAGATCGCAATGGCGCCGCTGAGGTTTGGCTACGCAGCCGATCTCTGAAGCGTAGCACGCGCTCATGCAGCGCCGAGACGGCCTCCGCGTTCTCCCGAACGCGATCCATAAGGCTATTGACGGTGTCCATTGATAAAGACAACGATGACCGATCGGAACCAGTTTCTACCGCTGAAACCGAAGAATCCTCTCTCGCATTAGGTCCTATCGCTGGCAAATCAGCACGCGATGTATCTGATGTAACATTTGACGTGGCGATTGCGGTGACACCCACATTCGCAGTTGGCTCCGATAGCACCGAAACCTCAGACTGACCACCATCGGTTAAGTCATCAGCTTCCATTGTCCGAGCAATTTCCGCTGTTACCATTCCGTCCAGTTGCTGTAGTGTTCCATCATTGACATCCGGTTCTGCCGATAAAACTTGTCCACGACTCGCCACGCTTACATCTGGCAGAGCTACGAGCATCGAATTAGTGGAATACAAGCTGCTATGGGACGATGAGGTGGTAGCAGGGGAGATTTCTTGTTGCTGGAACGTCGAAATCCGTACATGAGGAGGATAACGTATCGATCCCCTGGTTATACTTTGAGACAGCGACTCTGATACCGATCTAACTGGCGAGAATTCGGTGGTACTTTGACTGCTCGATGTTATTCGATCAAGACTAGCTCTGATTTCGTCTCTTGTTTCGTCCGAAAGTAACGAACGATCTTGTCGATGAGATAACGATGCTAAATCATAATTGCTATAGGAACCGTTGAAAGTCGATGACGTTGTGGACCTGGCTTCATCAAACGGTTGCAAAGCATCAGTAGTGTCACCGGGCGCTGCTTGTCGTCTCAAAATTTCAGTAAAACCAGATCGCCCAGCAGGATTGCTTGAATCAAGCCGAGAGTAGTCGTTTCTTGTTTCAGATGCACTTTCAAATGAAGCCTGAAACACGGGCTCGATCATCAATGCTTCCAGCAAATCTCGCTGCCCTGGGATACCGTCTGAGGTATCGTGTGCAGCAGCTGGTGTCGGTTCCAGTATATTAACGTTTTCAGCCATCACATCGGTTCTGCTTGGTATCTCTTCAATTAGCGGGCGGTACGGCAATGTTCCACTTTGGCTGTTCAATAAATAGCCAGATTCATTGTTGTCGACATCACGCTCAGGCTCTTCGACGTTACGCCCACTGATTCCATCTACAGTGCTCCCAGTTGTCAGGTTATCCAAGGGTTGGTCGCCAACCTCCTGTTGCTGTTCACTCACAACCGCAGCAATATTATAAATTGCCGGCGAGCGTCGCATCCGATAGCCAACCGCTAAGCGATCGCCGGCGTCACGCCGCAAAGGATACGGCGTTGGTGGCGACCGTGACCGACTCTCCAAGACGTCCGCGGCATCGTGTGCGCCTACGCTGTCGGTAGTTCCTTCCGCATCGTCGTGGTCAGGATCGGGCACCGGTGATACTGCAGACGGAGGTAGCGGCGAGCGCGGCGGAAACGGCGGCAGCGCACTGTGAACGCTGGTGCCGTCGCGGCGATGATATTCTTCAAGACGACGTCGGCTGTCGGCAATCATTTTTGATAAGTCTACAATTCGATCACGTTGTGCCGCAGTTGCGGCCGATAGTTCAGCGGTTTCGAGTAGGGCTCGGCGCCGCGGTGGAGTGACCACTGAGCCTAAAATATATAAATATATTAATGAATAAAAGCATAAATGTATCACCGATTAGTTAACAGTGTATACAGTGCGCGGTCATAACTTTGCTATGGATGAAACGAACCTGGCCTTGCGAAACAGACAAGAAACAACTGAACAATTTCCATGAAGACTACCACTACTTTCCAGTATTAATCTTATAACCTACTAAACGAACAGATGTGCTAGCTTTAGCTGGAAACAGTTCCCATTTTAATTTTTTATTATCGTAATGTAGGACACAAAATAAGCTTAACCCCAACATGCGAAGGGGCCGATCAAATGAAAGCAGAGGTTAAGGATTTCGTATTTCTTCAGAACAAACTGATGGAGACCCACAACTAAGTTGGGGCCGGGACTGGAAAAATGAGAAATACTATGAAATAGCTGGATAACATTTATTCTGGGTTCTCCAAAATGGGGGGAGGTGGGGGCCCCTGGCATTTTTCGGTTCCCCCTGGTTTAGAACAGGTACCCCCCGGTTCGTGCCCCTTGTCAAAATTTTGGGCTCCCCCAGTTATCCACCTCTTCGAAATTCTTTCCAATCAGTCCAAAGTACACAAAATTTTGGTCAAAATTCGTGCTAAAATTCCGTTCAGAGCCCAAAAATTTCACAAATTTTGTCAAAATTTGTTTCAAAATAGCTTTTTCTCTCCATTAAAACCATCTTGGCAGTGTTTCTGACACGATTTTTAACCGTTTTTCTCTTGAAAAAATGCCCCCTGGTAAAATTGGGCGCCCTTCAGTTCGGAACCAGGAGCTCCCCCCCGGCAAAATTTTCAGCGAATGGAGGGCCCAGTTATTAATATCAAGAGTACATTAGACACACTCTTGTTAATACTAAATAGTGCACGCTGCATAGCGTAATTTACCGAGTGGTTGCAATTTTTAGTTTCATAGGGGTAATATTTAGAAAAAACGGCTGGCGGTTTGAACTAGGGAAGCTAAAGATAACCTCAGGAGGGGACCTGAACTAAATGCACCAGGACAGGTCAAAATATCTGGTGGGCCCCACCCCCATTAAATATATAAATATGTTTTGCCACCAATTTGATGCAAAGCGCAAGGGCACGCACAGTTAATCCTTGGATGAGAGAACTTGGTCAAACATAAATTGAAACCATGTTTTCGCTATGTCTCATAGAAGCAACGAAAAGCAAAGACTTCTGACTATGTGACGCAAACAACAGATGTAATTTAACTTCAAACTATGTCACGCCGTAGTGACAGCTAAGTCATTATTAATACGTAATCCTAGCCAAAAATGGCCGCAACCGAAGCTGTTAATTTTAAACGAAATCCTGGTTTTATACATACATACTAGGATCCCGCACGCAAACGTGAAACAGAGTGAGTGTGGTTTCATTTACATATAAGATCGCAAATCTATAGTACAAAGAGCAACGGCATAATATAGATACTGTGTTTTTGAATATGTTACACATGGTTTTTTTTCAAAATGGACCCTGGGTCCAGCAAATTTCTTTTGGGTCCAGCCCTAAAACGCTGGGTCCACACTTATAATTTTTCACGAAATTTTACACAAGAAACGTAATTACGAAACGCAATTTGACATTATTACATAATTACAAATATATAAATTATTCTCTGCCTGTCCCAAGCCAGGACAAACAGCCATCCGTGAAACCAGCAGCAAGCAACTATATACAAATGTAAGCACAAAGGGCTGAAAGCCTGCACTTTGTAATAGAATTTATTATCAGACCCTGTGTCTCCGAAGGCTAAACTGCCCTGGGTCCAGCATCGGTCCAGCAAAAATTTTTTGGGTCCCGACCCACCCGTGGACCCAAAAAACCTTGGCTAAAATGAGCCTTACGTTGCTCTTATTGTGTTTAAGAGGCTTAGGAAGCTAAAGAATCTTTTCCAACATTTGTTTATTTACCAACGACGTAGCGTTCCTCGGGTTTTCGCTGTCCGCCAGCACGATAAGATCCTTCTACTACGTATTCGTCCGCAAACTGCGTCACCCTGAATGCACTCGCCGTCAATTGTGCGTACACCAGGCAATTTATGCTTTCTCCAAATTGCGGAATGAGATGCCATGACGTTTTTCAAAAAATTTATGCAATCATGGTAAAAATGCCCCTGCTGCTATATTATGAACCAACCACCCCTGCAAACTCCACCGGTAAATACTTATAGGGACAAAAAACTGATAATTTTTCTAAATACCAATTCTGAAGCTCGACTAAATGACGTAGAAATAGGTTCAACGTTCATACCTCCCTGGCAAAAGTAGACAAATCGAAATATCCTCCTTAGCATCATGTTCGCTGGCAAATTAATATTATATTAAAATTAACAAAACCATTTCACCCAGTTCCCTTGCCGTGAGTTACTATACATACGGTTACAATATGGTTTTCCGTAGTATTCCTGGAAATATTGGTTTTACGTGTACTGAAAGAAAATTACTCAAGGCTGTACTCTTCTCCCAGGTGTGAGATTAACTTGTGACGATTCGCGTTATATTTAACTATAACCATAGTCGGTTAGCTGAAGGATTAATGCTTAAACTTCTGTAAACCATAATTTGTCTAATTAGAAGAGCACTTTATTTTTGAAGGAGTTTGTTAGCGAATCTCACAGTTGCGTAAAATACTATGCAATGCTTATGTGTAATGTTCCTCAAGTTGGCCAAGTGACGACTCAGGTATTTATTTAAACAAATCATACTTTGCTTAATAATATAACGGTGAACATGTAACACAGTTCATTGAGTGAGTCGGTAGAGAGTAACATTATTAAATATTTATTAAAAAATTTTAAACTCACTCGGCCTCCAACTAGTCACACCGGGCCTATCGGAATTCCCGGTCGTACTTAGATATAACGGTGAACATGTACCACACTTCATTGAGTGAGTCGGTAGAGAGTAACATTATTAAATATTTATTAAAAAATTTTAAACTCACTCGGCCCCCAACTACTCACACCGGGCCTATGGGAATTCCCGGTCGTACTTTGGTATAACGGTGAACATCAGGGAGTAACCGTAATTCCAATTCCGGCGAAAATCGTGTTCCGGCAAAGGGCAAAAACCATACCGGAACCGGAATTCCGGTTAAAAAATTTTGTTTTGAAATTTTCCACGTTTTTGCTTCATCTGTGATCCAAACATATGTAATATATATATATTATACATTGATCAAGCTCCAACACTACCAAGCAAAAAAAAGATTAACTAAGCAATTTGACGTTTGAAACGTAAGTATTGCGCATAATTTCAGTTGGAATTTTTCATAATAACTTGCAAGAGTTTGTTAGCAATCAAAGCCACGTCGATGCTTGTAGCAGCTATTTTACACATCCAGAAGTCTGTGGGGTACGTTTCAATTAAACCGGTCCAACTCGGTAACAGGGTATGGCTTACGCAGAAGTACTTAGGGTATGCTTGGCTAACATAAATTGGTTCAATAACCAGCCAATGCGCTTGTAAACTTGGTAAATCAGTATAAACTGAAGTAAACTAACGTTATCTCTAACGCAGCTAGAAACTGCTTCTTGGCAAAGAACTGTATTTATTGAAACTGTGCGAGCAGCATCGCAGTGTGTCTCATTTATAGCATTCTGATTAGAAAGTTATCATCTAACTGACGGGCACTGTTTGTCCAACGCTAGCCTAAACAGTGTCTCTGACCACTGATCAGAAAATTACCTTCTATCTATTATTTTCTCCTAGAATCTTATAAACCAATAATTTCAAGTTTCCTACAGAAGAACATGTAACAAACGTATGTGTAGTAAAGGAAGGCGACTGAAACAGAGCGAACGTGTGTATTCTACGCTCCAAGCTTTGTAGGCATATTCGATTTGACGCAGTATACGCAATAGTGTATAGTGGAAGGCATTTTTACTCTGGGTGTCCAAAAATCGACATATTTGATCGATAAACAAATATTATTAGCTTCCTCAGTCTCTTTAAAGTTTCAGAAAGGCAATAATACCACCGCAATACATTAAGTTTAATGTAAAAGTTATTTTTAATGTATTTTAAATCCACTATACCTTGATTTCTTCCTTCATCTGTTTTACTACATATAAATTTCGAAGACCAGGTTCCGGTTATTCCCTGGTCAACATGTACCACAGTTCATTGAGTGAGTCGGTAGAGAGTAACATTATTAAATATTTATTAAAAAATTTTAAACTCACTCGGCCTCCAACTACTCACACCGGGCCTATCGGAAATCCCGGTCGTACTTTGGTATCCATAGGTCGATTTCCGTCTATGAAACGGGAAAAATTTTTCGCCGTTCGGCCGGGTTTGATATGAGGAACGATGAGCTGCTCCCCACGAAGTCGTCGGTAGATCGCCGTTATTCCCAAGACGTGCGGACGAGCTGCCGGATCCGCCACTCCGATTGGCGCTATCGTAGCTCGTCCCAGCGATAGGATGTTGCTCGCCGCTGGCTCCGTTTCGGATTAGCTCTTCGTAGCGGGACATCCAATGCGAATGACGGCGAAACAAATCCGAGCGAAGCTCCATTAGTTCGCGTCGCGAATCGAGAAGTTCGCGGCATCTGCAATAATTAGGAAACAAAATTTGCCATCATTTTGTGTGTTTTTACGCCCCTTATCTGAATAGAGCAAGACCAATACAGTTATTAAGATATTGTAGTATAGCTGGAAGTGTACCTGAACACCAATATTTGAGACATCCTACGTTTTCTATTACAAATGCATTTCTTGCCTGTCCAGAGTCTTCCAAAAAATGGGAATTTTCGTGGCACCATGCTCATTCTCGCGAAAAAAATTTTAAACACATTTTTAATCCATACTACCTTCATTTCTTCCTTATTTTTTTACTATAGATAAATTTGGAAGACCAAGGTTCTGTTCCGCATCCGATTTAAATTGGCTGTTCTGATCCCGGTTATTCCCTGATAGTGCGGCATATCGGATGTCCGGATAACCGAATATGCACAATATATCCCAAAACGTCAAATGTTTTTAAAATAATCTACAAAAGGATTACGGTTTTCAAATATAAACAAAACACGGTTCTTTTGATTAGACACCTTTGCACCGTTAACGCTGTCAATATCATTCCAACAGCGACTACGTCTATTTCAGTAAACAGTATTCTAATTATAGTGGACACTATTTTATTTTAACACAAATTTATTCAATATAAAGTGATAAGATCTTTTGCGATCCGAGAAAGGCCAGAGATCCCACTGACGCCAACTAGAGGCCATCGACGCTGCATTTAGGCAAAATGCAAACCAAATATGGCCAATATACAAGGATGCATGAGGGATTCAGGATTGATGGTATAGAATTAAAATTACTACTTTGAAAATGTCGAAATATACAAATTGATAAATTTAGATTCTTTATCAATTTCGAAACACAAAATTTTGCTTAAAATATGTTAAATTTTAAAAGTATCAAATTTACCGGTTTGGAATAAACGGCGGCGGATTTGCATAGCGTGTACGATTCGAGCGCGACAAGCAGTCGACAACGTTGTTGATACCGGTATAGAGCTTGTGACCGTTTCGATCAAACTTCACATATCTACAGTAATTAAATAATAATCACGGTTGGTACATATATAGAAAAACATATCCTATTAACTACAGCTTAACGGGTCAATCTTTTGGCAGTAAGTACGACGGGAAACATCTAAAAATTAGCGGAAAACATAACCATACAAACGTCAGGAATTGACGAAAACTCAACTACCGTCGCATCATCCCGCATAATGGGTAAGTCACCATGAAATTAAATAACTAACACCATCAAATTCCCGGTATTCGCGTAAACCCAGACAGGTATATTTATGCCAAAATTCTTTGTTCTAAGGCATCAATAAAAGCTTTGAGTATGTTTATATTCATTACAAAAATAGTCAGATCTACTTCTTTAGTGGAATTTGGAAAACTGTGATCATTTTCGACACGGTTACTTTTAGAACGAAGGATATTCGTGGAAATTATTTTGCTACTTGTAAATAGCACACATACTTCTCAACATACCGTCTAATGATTGAGTGAAAAAACTTGTTAGGAGTGAGCTCATCTCAAAACCTGTTCTGTTCCAATTGTTATCTCTTAAAAGAACCATATAGCAAAGCATTATATATTATCTTATACCGGATTATTTGCTCAACAAAATGAGCCCAGTTGGACTCAAATATTTACACCGGATTTCGCGTTACTTATAGCTACGGTGATTTTTTGGGCACATTTGGGACCCGGCCAGAGCAACTTTTGGCCCGCTTTATGTTGGAATCGGGCTTCGCGCCTAGCTTAAGGGCACAAATAGATATTTAAAACTTTCAAACGAGGTATAGCGCGAATCAATAGGCCCAGCCACAGTTGAGTTATTCGTTTCACCTAAAACCAACAAAAACATAGTTAAATTTCACCGCTGGTACGACTAGTCGTTTCACTCACTACACTCAGAATTCAATTAAACTCTACAATAAACGATACCCGTGGTTTCTTCACAAAAGGCACAATGCTAACACCTAGCTTTACGGCATATCTATGATGCTGACCCTGAAAAGGCTTGCTATCAGTCGAATTATATTTTAAAAGCAAGTATTTTGTGATAGTTTTCGCAAGTGTAGTAATTTATGATACTCAACAAGCAACGTGTCATATAATGGCAAACACCAGTTGTATAGCCGTATGACCAATCATTCACACAAGTCCACACAGTGATCAGTGAACGCAACCCTAAGATATAAATTACGCCACAGTTGATAGAAATATTGCAACACTTTCCTGTTCGCCGGTCACATACAAATCAGCTATCGCAAAGACAACTCATAAGCTGATGTCAAATAAATCTTCATCGCTGAAAACTCCAGTGGAGCTTAAATATATATATAAAGATGTTCCCAATATACATAACCAGTCTCAAGAAAGAAGCATAGTCGCCCACCTGATGGGGTAATTACGGCATTTATATGTCAACTTACCGAACCCTCTCACGCGGCGTCGGCGAGTGACACTCGGCAAACGGTTCCGGCTGACTCCAATCCCAGAATAGAAGACGGTCGGCGGTTGCAATCACCAACAGCCGAAGACGTAGATCCGGATGGAATGCAAGCGACGCGATCGACGTTTGTGATTCCATTTGAAGAACTTCGCAGCAGCGTGTCTACGATTCGTTATAGGAACAGTTATATATGAAGAGTTAAGTGAAACATAACTACGTATATATTTTTTAATGTAGCAATAGATTTTTCACCAATAGATGGCTTTTGATTTTATTCTCAGGTGAGGCGAGGAAGGAAATTTTGAAGGTCAAATCGAAATATAGACCTAGTTCACGCAAAAAAAAATTTTTGAAGGTCGAACTAACAGAAAAGCTAATTTCTGTGCCAGCTAAAACAGCTTATGGAATTAATTAACATGTATTCCAAAACGCCATTGGTTTCAGTACATTAAAAGCCTTAAATCTACATATTAATTATGTGTTACGTCACGTCAAATTCATCGCAGACCTGTCTTCCGACAGAGAGACGAGCAGTAGTGGAGTTTTGGCCATGCAGTGTCGAAACTACAAATTTCCAAATCCCCATGTTGGTGAAATTTTCCCTCGTGTCCCGCCCCTTCCCACGCGGCCGAAACGCCAATCCCTGAAATCGGTTCAACCGATTGCCCATTCATTTATGAATGAATTATAAAAATACAGTGAATAACATGTAATAATTCACAGATCTAATTCACCCGGGACACGTATTTTGAGCACGACTAACGATTTTAATATACACCCTGCAGCAACACATGACTTTGTATCGAAAACAGCCAAAACAAAGGCGTCTATCTACATTTAGATTTTCGCAATGACAGTTCCTTAGTTTACGAAACTAAAAATAAGTCCGTGATTAACTAAATTAACAGTAAAATACCTTCAGGTCCCAAACTCGGACTTCGCCAGCGAGACATCCCGACGCCAGCAAATCTCGATTGCTCGGGTGAAACGTCAACGACCTGTAGTATCAGAATAAATCCAATACAATCACATGCCCATACATTCGTTTTAGTGAGCAATTCGCAACTACTGCAACACTACATGTGTTTAAAAAATTGAGGGGTCGAACGAAATATATGCAGTGTAGTCAGATTGGGTAAAAAAATATTTGCCACTGGACTGCAGCCGGACGGCTAGGCCCTACTACCTTTAGTGTTATATACTGCCCGGTCTTTCAACTTCGTTCACAGTGAGACATGCAATTCAAAGCACAGTCGTTAGCTGTAGGAGTTGACACGAGTGCACATACTTCCAAAGTGGGCAAAAACACTTTGAAGTTAGATTTTAGATTAGATTTAACTATACTGGACTAGAAAAACATGCGGGAACATGAATGACATGTCCATTGCATCAGCCCGTTAAACTGTGAATGACGTCAGAATCTGGGACTTATAAACTGTGAATGTGCAAAGTATTACCTTGTCTTGGATTACCTAAGACGTTGTTTTCCGTTTTAATCATGGTTTGCAACAGCAAACCTACCAGTACTGAGAAAAAAACCTACATAAGTTCTTAATGTTGTAATTTCTCAAGCCTTCTATATTAATTACTGTATTCCATAGAATTTCTCTCCGACTCTCTGCAAACCTAGGACAAGCACACAGAAAGTGTTCTGATGTCTCGTCGATGCCACAATAAGAGCAATGTTTATTTCCTGTAACTTTTAACTTATGTAAGCGGAAGTTTAGCCAGCTATGCCCCGTTATTCCCTGAACGCACTGTCTTATTCTGTCTTTCGTTAATCCTAACAAATAATTACTATATTTCTTATTCGGCGTACTAATGATACTCTTTGTCTGTTTATACGTCGTCTCCTGCATCTATCTAGTACGTAACAAACTGTCTATGTAGCCAAGGTTTTATACTTGTTGCAACTTCCTTTCTTGAGATTGGAAGGATAGGTTCTGGTCCTACAGGTAGCTTTGATGAACCTTTTCGGGCTAGCTGATCACCTGTTTCATTTCCTTCTATGTTACTATGACCTGGTACCCATATAAGTGATACCTCATTCTGTTTGGACAGTTCTCTTAAACGCACCCTGCACTCTGAGACTAATTTGGATTTAACCAGGTCAGCCTCAAGTGCTTTGAGAGCAGCGCGGCTGTCTGAAAAGATCTTATATTCATATTGCACGTTTTATGTTCTATGATATTGTCTGCATAGGCTTTTATCGCATATGCTTCTGCTTGGAAAACACTTATATATGCACCCAGTGAGTATACATGGTTTCTTGTCCCCATGGAGAATGCTGCTCCAGTGGAAGTTTTCCCCTGGAGTTTCACAAGTGATCCTTTTGTGTAACATAATATAGTGTTAGTAGACTCCTCTCTAGGTCACCTAGTCTCATCTAGTCAACCATCACGATTTGGCACAACTGTGTGCCAAGTACACTCATCCGCTATTTGCGATGACATATAGTCGCAAGGGAAGTTGAGTACAGGCAATTCATTCCTAATTTATTCTGTGTCAGCATGATACCCTTGAATTACATCAAGTGTATGCGGACATATACATTGAATCCTCTTTTATACCTTCTTCTATGACCGCTAGATCTAGTGGCAAAACATTTAATAAAACTTCCATTCCTAACGTCGGTGTCGATTTCATGGCACCGGTCATCATGATGCAGGCTAATCTGGATACTTTCGCAAGCCTTCTTGCATATGTTTTAAGTTGGACTTTATGCCACCAGACTACAGCACCGTAACAAACGGATGGAAGTACGATGTTATTATAAATGTACCATAAAATCTTAGGTTAATTCCCCATGTCTTTCCAATTATTCCTCTACATGTCATTAGTGTGCTGACCCCCTTTTTCGCGGCCAGTTCTATATGATCTCTCCATAGTAATTTGTTATCAATCACCACTCCAAGGTACTTGACTGTATTAGTTACAGGTAAAACTTCGTCAAATAGCTTAAGCTTTACATCTCGATTGAGCGTTCTGCTTCTTGAAAGAACTAGCACATTACTTTTAGCTGGATTTACTTTTAAACCCCTTTCTGTACACCATTTTCCAAGAAGTGTTAAATTTTTCTGAATTCTACTAACATTGACGTCCATGTTTTTGCTACTGGTGAGCATAACTACGTCATCTGAGTATGTCTGTATATATAAGTCCGCTGTATTCATATTTCTAAGCAAATCGTCAATTACTAAAGTCCACAACAAGGGTGATAACACTCCTCCCTGTGGGCTCCCTCGTCCTAATCGGAATCTTACTGATGACGTGCCCATTGTCGCTGTAGCCCACCTGATACCAACAAGATTGCTCAACCACTTGCTAATAGTGGCATTAATTCCAAATTTGCTGAATGCACGTCGAAAAGTTTCATGTGTTGTTCTATAAAAGGCTCCACCTATATCAAGAATGCTATACCTTAAACAAGAATCGTATGCTTACCTTGGTTTAACCCACTTTCTACTCTAATTATTAGACCATGAAGAGCTGTAGTAGTGCTCTTCCCTTTTTGATACGCATGTTGATTTTTATGAATCCTACCACAAAACTTGCTCCTTAAATATCTATCCACCAGTCTTTCCGCCGTCTTCAATAGAAACGATGTAAGACAGATAGGTCTAAAGCTCTTCGGATCTAAATAATTATCCTTTCCTGGTTTCGGTATAAACGAAACTAGTGCTTCCTTCCATGCCTTAGGTATATATCCTGTAGCTATAGATTCCTTAATTATTTTCATTAAGATGCGGCTAATTTGAAGTTGAAGTTAAGTTCACTAACTTTTGGGCCACAAGCTACCAGGAGAATAAAGGCCCATGATCGTTTGCACATTTAGCAAACGTAGATCCCATACAATGAAATATCAAATTTAGTTCAGTGAACGACGTTCATTTTTCTACGGATCTGTTTTTTACCCCAAAACTTTGTAATGGAGGAGGGTAAAAAACAACATCGTTGCTTTTTATCCACCGATGTTTTTTAACCTGACTTGCTTTATTACCAAACATATGGTCGAGAGTGACATGGGGCTTTTCAAAACCAAAGACCGACCAGAATGCCTATACAACGCCAACGAAAGCGGCTTTCCGACGGATACACTGAAATGTCGCACGGTGGCTGTAGCCTTGGAAAAGGTTTCCAACATAATGCGCAGTGGCAACCTTGAAAATATAACAGTGCTTGCCTGCTGTAGCCCCGATGGACAATCACTGGACCCGCTTTTCATTTTTCGAAGAAAAAAATTTGCAAACTGGGCTTGTGGTTTCGAATCATTGTAAAGCAAACATAATGAGCCGAAACGGAGGACATCCGAGGAGATTTCCGAAAATAGAGCTACGGTGAGTGGTCGCAGGGAGCTATTATGCTGGTGCTGCCTGACTATGAGGACCATATATGCAGCTGTTACTATCTGGTATACTTACTTCAATAGCTTCACAACTGGCTGCTCGATGGCCAAAACAGACAGCTTGGGTAATGAAAGTACAACTATATATTGCACCTAGTAGCCAGACCGTATGGCTATGCTTCTATATTACCCAGCCCTCCAACAATCGCAATGAATTGGTGCGAAACCAAACTTTGCGAAAGGTGTTTTTCACCCAATCTGACTATATATGTAACCCGACTAAAGCTGCAGTTTAAAAACGCTCCATGTTCGTTACACATATTCATTCGTGCCTGTTTTCTGCAACTTACTTGATGTATGCCATTGGTGCCAAGCCCCGATGTATATACATATTATATTATAACTAGACGGCGGACAACCCACGATTGCGCAGCGACAGATGTCACTGCGAGCAAGCGACGTCTGAAAAATATAAAATTGTGACCCGAGGGCCCCTAATTCTCGCGCCCTACCAAAATCCGGTGTCCCCAGTTCCGAACCAATTCATGCGAATAGAGAAACCAGGTGTGGCACAACAAAACGAGAATGACGTTCAAGGCGATGTCTCAAGTTTTGCTGTTATAAATAATCTGATTTTCCATAGGGTCTCTAGAACTGGTTTTCCCACGAAGGGAGGGCTAGGTATTTCGGCCTGCCATCAGTTCAGCTGCTCAGGTATTTCTTGGCTGTCCCAGTTACTTTTCTGCAGGACTCAAAAATAGGACAATTTTTCATTTCGAAGTAAAAATATGCCAATTTTTCCTTACAGAACTAAAAAATCCCTAAATTTTTGCCCTGCGAAGATTAAAAACAGTACAATTGCTGTCATTATATAGGATTTCAAAAATAGTATTATCGCTGTATGTTTACTGTGAATCGGCAATTTATTTGATTTTCGCGTTTTGCAGTCCAGCCTGTAGGAAATCGAATTACCCCCAAGGTATTTCTGAGGCATTTTGGGAAAGCGAGCAGAATAACAAGGACTAAACAGGAGCCGGTTGCGTATACATTTAGCGCTGTATGATAGCACTGTACAAAATGCACATAAGGATATGTAGTTTTGGTGGTGCAACGAACGCCAATATGCCAAGTATTTTCTGGGTTCTGACACCCTTTTCTCTGTTCGGTAGTGCGGGCTTCTCTACGGCAGATGTGGACGTGAGTCCCAGGGTTAAAGTAATAAAAGGAAATATGATATACATATATACAAGGGCGTAGCCAGGGGGGTTGCGGCGTCGCGACCCCCATTTTGATTCAATCCCAAGCAAAAATTTTTTTGAATGATTCCGGTTGAAAATTGTCAGAAATTGTCGTAAACTAGCCTTTATCGCACTAGAAAACAATTACTTTCAACCGTATTTTTGACCAAACTTTACATTTTTGGATAAAAATTCGCTATTTTGGCATCAGTTGCATTTTTGCTTATTTACAACGAACTTAACATAGCAATTCTTATTCCGGGATAGGAAATGCAATTTCACTGAAACTTGCTCCGCTCGTACACGGTTAACACGTAGAAATGTACATCAATGAATGACCTGCCCTCTTGGACATTTCTGAGCGCGACCCTCCCCCGGGCTCCCCTTTTAGGTACCCACTGTGAGCCGCGAACCCGCTTTCAAAATTCCTGGCACCGCCCTTGCATATGTATACCCATATATATATATATATATATATATATATATATACATATATATATATATACATATATATATATATATATATATATATATATATATATATATATCGTTTAATGCGGGATGTTTTTACATGCACAATTGCTGAATTTCACAATTTGGACTGATAGTAAATGCTATAAATGCACCACCTTTTGTCCCATGTTAGAAATTTAAAATTTCTCGGAATCAATTTAAAAAATTGACGGTCAAACTATTGACAAAAAGTTCCCAATTGGGGTCAACCGTCTGTACTACCGATATTGTGAAACACCGGTATCACGGTTACGTGCGGTTTCCCAATTTCGATTTCTATGTTTTCCATTCAAAATTATGTTTCCATTCTTCAAATTTGTCAAATTCGCTTTAATAAACAGAAACGGCATATTAACATATATTAGCATAACTACTGGTCACCTGAGAACTTTTTTCGAAATTCCTAATAAACCAAATATTTATTGCCAACATGACCGTGATTCAATCTGCCAGCTACGTCTACTGATACAGGGTTATTTCGCTACCCGTTACTTTTGCCCGAGAACGCAATGGGCTTCCGCGTTTTTAGAAACATCCAATTTTTCCTATCACTGTATTGTATTTTTTATGTATCCCGCGCTAAATGACTCATTTCCGTGTTTTAACTGCCGCGAATAATTCCGCTTGTTTGCTCTTTATCTAACGCTAAGATTAGTAAAATGATCAACGGCAATTGGAGCTGCCTAATATTAATTCAAATCAATAGATATCAGAGTCATTTTCGGATCAAATCAGGGATGGTCACATCTAAAGGATCCGTCCAACGAGCTCATCGACCATAAGTGCAAGAGTCATTTTGAGTATATATTTTGAGCATTGAAAACATGGAAATCGCTAAGACGCCAAAAACGTATAGTACAAATGATCGAGGATTGCATTTTATATCTTTGTTTTTTAAACAACCACGAACGGTAACACTTACCACGGTGTCCGTGAATGTCCTTTGAGAGAATGCAATAGGACTCCGGTATGAACGTTGCATACGTAGATAACATGATCGCCGTGTGTTGACGCAATAAGCTCCCTAAAACAAAATCCGTCTGTACAAGTGCTCGACTAGCCCATGGCTTTCTATAACGATGACTGCCAGAAATCTGACAATCCAAAATCCATTCGGTACCCATGACCGGCGAGCTAAGGTTTTGTTTTCCACAACAAAACACTAATTATTCAGAAAAGCCTAAGATTCCGCGATAAATCAAACGAAAAAATTCAATGACTTGCTATACCAAAGATTGTACCGAACATAGGAAAGTATCATTCTCTTCTTCCATGCCAAATATTTGGAGAAACGGCATATCCGATAAATTATATACTTGCTATTCTAACTCCCTCGGTCTGGTCCGGCTCCGGTGATTTTTACGGGGTGCCTTCTCACAGATGGCCCCCGGGACCGCGAGGTTCCACGCACAAGCCAGCTGTAAAGTATTTCTATTTCTTAATGTCAATTCTTATCAAATGAAAATGCGAAAATGCAACCTAACAGAATGAAATCTAGCTCAGGAAACTGTGCTCGGTGAGATCGCTCTGTTTCAATTATGTCGATCGAAAATATGCTGCGATGAACATTGCAGCAAAACCCCATGAGGACACGATAACACATTAGCGTCGACAGATCGTGAAAAGAATACCACCCTGACAGCTAGTATGCAGCTAAAAGTCGATGCTATAAGAAAATTGGAAACGTGGTGTCTTTGTCAGCGGGTTCTGTAATTATCGCCCAGTTTCAAAACAACGACTTTCGACAATATTAAAGACAATGTAAGATATTGGTATGTCCCGAAATTGACAGCAATTCTTGCACTGAACTTATCAGAAACAAATGGACGTGTACATAAATCTGCTTCTACTCTAAAATCGCCTTATTGTAAGTTATCATAGGTAATTCCACAAGCATTTTATACATCTTTGTTTAAATTCTCCATCTCTGAGATGAGTTATAACTTAAAATGTCGGTGTATAAACCAAAAACGTTTCCAATTCGCATCGGTTTCGTCAGAAGTTGAAAAGGATAGTCATATATAAGTGAATAAACAATTTACATAAATATACATCTAGATTCTAACATGCATCGGATAAACGGGTACGAGACTCTACGGCTAACCCAAAAATTAGGGAAACAAATTATTCTACACAGCTTACCGAAGTTTTGAGAATACTCTAATCGCTTGGCTTGTAGAGAAATAAACATCGACGAAATATTGCGTCAAGTTTCAATTGATGTCAGTCACAACGTTTGAAATAAAAATAACTTTTTTCCTTCGTAACTAAGTCAAGTAGCTAAGAAAATAAGCAATGTATGTAAATCGTATTAAAATAGTTACATATAACGATGCTAAAATGATTCCCTGCAGTCATTTAAGGGTTGCTCCATGTTTCGCAAGCATTACCAGATTTGTGACCCTTCTGTTGCTCTGCCGCTGTACTGAATTTTATAAAACATCCTCATCAAAACTACACGCTAAGCGGATACAATTCGGCTTGCCGTCATTCAACTGCAAGAGTCTCGCCCTTCAACGTAACCACAATGCGACATTTTAGCTGAATGGGGGCACCATCAGGTGCGTAAAATGAATGAGCACAGAACCACACTCAATAGTGCAATACATTGACGATGGTCGGCTTACTTGTCAGCGCTGAAAACAGTAAGAAACGTTGATTTCGTATTTTCGGGTAGAGCATATGTCTGCAACAATAAGTATGTATATATGTAAGCATTATGCAAATTCAATACTGTTCGACAGTTGTAGTTTAATCATTTTCCATGAAATATATACAGCCTTCCGTAGAAACACAACACGCCCTTAGGCACGAGATAAACAATTTTAATAATAAAATAGCAAAAAACATGGGTATGAATTTGCATATTTTCTTTTAATATACCAATATTCCATTTCGTAACTTTGCCTCATATCCAATTACAAATAGTTCTATTCCTGAAAGTGTTAAAGGTTTCGTAATGAGCTGGCTCTAAGGCGGTGTCATTGATGTCCTGTGCTATAGCACGCATGGCCGGTAGCGGCTTTTCAGAAACCGGTTATACAGGAAGTAAGGGTTAGGGAACGGCTGTGGATAATAAACGCAAAAAGCTGAAACTTGCAAATATTTTTGTTGTAAAAAAAGAAACAAATACATATATATATACATGCGTGATGGCATGGTAAAATCCAACATCCGACAAATATAAAAGTCAACCTGAAAGGCCGTTGTTAGGTTACTTAAAAATAAAGACGTATGATCTGGTTTGGACCGTTCTGTGAAGAAGCCAGCACATTTAGTGCTTTGACAGGTCATCTAAATTCATAGGAGACCCGTCCGTATAGCATATAGTTGAGTAGAACTCCATAATCTTTGCCACGGAGCCGACTTTGCCTCAGATGCAAAAGAGAAATAATCGCAGATTTTAAAGCATGATATCACTTGTTGCCTTTAGCAGTGATATACTTCAGCTTTACCAATTTATTTTCAAATGACATTTATGGTACCCGTTGATACGTAGACTTTTCAGTCTATGTCAACAACAGTTATTTCATCTGGCAAGTGTACCGTTTCCAGGAGAAGCAAAGCAAGTGTCCCGACGGTGGGTAGGGTACCATTGTCCTTACAGCTTGGGCAGCCGACAAAAATACAAGTCACTGTATATAACAGATGGTTTAGTCTAAATCAAAACTACTCAGTCCAACGCCAACAGACACGCTTTGTTATATAGGTGCATACTAATTAATGGTACTATGACTGGGTTGCAAAGCCATATAATTTTTAGAGGTCAAAGTCCAAAGTTTCGCCAATGACCAAAATTTGCAAAATATTATGCAAAATATAATAACGGTAGAATCCACTGGTAGGTATATACACTAACTAATAATACTATGACTGGTTTGTAAAGCCAGGTCAAAGTCCAAAGTTTCGCCAATGACAAAAATTTGCTAAATATTATGCACATATAATGTGCAATAGCGGTAGAATCCACTGGTAGTCTGGCTTAAAACGTTAGAGACGTACCTAGATGGATCGTTAAAGGTCCACGTATATGTGTCGAAAACAGTTTGAATACTGCAATCCGGGCTTCTCTAGCTGAGCAACAAATGAAAAAATTCCGTACAAACGGAAATTAGAAAAAGGGTTCTCTTTATCGGATTGTTGATCAAAACAATTCCCTCAACTAATTGGAATTGTTTTTACTTGTTACAAACAAGGTGTCCTAATCAACCGCTGTACGTCGCGCCACAATTTTCAATCGGTCGTTAAAATAACAAAAACAAGATTTTAATGCGCCCCATAGTAAAATAGTACTACTTCTGGTGACCAAATCCGGTCATGTTAGGCGCCGTGTGAATCGTTGGCCCAAGGTCTATCCACGAAAACATCGCCAATGTAAAACTAAATACTGGATAACTAAAGCCAAAAAACTAATCTCTAAGGCTTCGTTAAAACTAACTCAATATATGGCATCTTCTCGGTAACCCGATGCACCAGGGGTTCGTGGATTTTTTTCTGTGAGTCGCAATACTGCCCGCATTTACCCAAATATGAACCTGCTGTTTCAAATATCTACGCTGCGCATAAGTACAATTTCACGACGCTTCTGTCAAATCTTATACCAAAAAATGATGCACAAAAGTCATAACTTCGAAAGCTACTTAGAACTAGCACTTGAGCTAATACTATTAGGATAGCAACGCACTATTTTAACCAAAACGTCCACTCCAATTCAAAATGTCACAACTTTAATTTTCATGTTTTCACAAAATCGCTGATGGGCTTACACTGGTTGCCTGATACAATCTAAGCTCAAGTCGGTTGCGCACAACTGACAATCTCTCCCCGGTAAAACGGCTAAAATATTGCGGAATTTTAAGTGTAATTATTTCAAAAAATTTTTTAATGAGTAATCACCATTACAGCCGATAGATTATTGGTAGATATGTTTCTTTTCGGATTCGATCGAGAATTTATTGATTTTGAAAATTTTTCACCGGACGCTTATTAATGGTTCAGGCGGTAGTAGGGAGAGGAGAGAGCTTTGCACGCCCTTTTTCTGGATTGAAGTTAGGACGCCCGGTTGGGTCTAATAAATATGCCCATGGCTGAGAACCGTGCGGAAAACCATTGCGTGATAAGGAATCACAGTAAAACACAGAATAATGGGGGTGCGGGGGACAGGCACATGAAATGTAGTACGACTTCGGTACTTCAGTAGCAGCTGCGGCTGCCAAACGATCTACAAAGTGATAAATGGGCGATATATTATAACATAGGCAATTGTTTATCGCATGCAATAAAAATTTCATATAATTATGGAAGAGTGGAAAACAATGGAATGAGAAAAAACGGTCCATCTTTGTCGCAAAAGTTGCGGTTTGAAGGACAACAGTAGTAATTTCAGCTGCGAATTTTATCTGGTTATGTTGAGAGCAGGGAGTAACCGGAATTCCGGTTCCGGCGAAAATCGTGTTCCGGTTGCGGTTCCGGCAAAGGGCAAAAACCATACCGGAACCGGAATTCCGGTTTAAAAATTTTGTTTGAAATTGTCCACATTTTTGCTTCATCTGTGATCCAAACATATGCAATATATATATTATACAATGATCAAGCTCCAATACAACCAAGCAAAAGAAAAGATTAACTCAGCCATTTGTCGTGCGGAACGTAAGTTGGGCACATAATTTCAGTAGGAATTTTTCATAATAACCTGCAGGAGTTTGTTAACAAATCTAAGCCAGGTCAATGCCTGTAGCAGCTATTTTGCACATTCAGAAGTCTGCGAGGTGCGCTCGAATTAAACCGGTCCAAGTCGGTAACAGAGTTTGGCTTACGTATAAGTACTTAGTGTGTGTTTTGGTAACAGAAATTGCGGCAAGCACGAGCGAGTGCGCTTGTAAACTTTGTAAATAGAATTGAAGTAGAAGCACCAGCCTCAAAAAACTGACATATTCATCGATAAATATATATTATTTAGCTTCCTCGGTCTCTTTAAAGTTCCAGAAAGGCAATAATGCCATCATAATACATTAAGTTTAATGTAAAAGTTATTTTTACACATTTTAAATCCACTGTAAGTGCATTTCTTCCTTCATCTGTTTTACTATAATAGGTTTCGAAGACCAGGTTCCGGTTCCGGTAAATTTCGGTTCCGGTTATTCCCTGGTAGCGAGCTATCTTTAACCTGAAACATTAAAATTGCTGTTTTTGTCATTCTACCGTTTCGAATCCAAGCGAAGTGCATAAATTGCATTGTAAAGTTTGCCCCCACTATCCTTAAAAATATTAAACAGCAAGGTAACCCTTCCGAAAATGCTGGCTTGTAGCTTGGTCAGTAACTACATTGCAGCGATTTGTGCCAACGCCATTATATACAGAAAAATTTTCTTTAATTTTGGAGAGAAGGACGTTTTTGTCAAATAGCCTCTTTCTATCAGACCACTGGAACAAAAATGGCACATGCTACAAAAACGGGCAATTTTTTTGCAAAAATGCGGCATAAATATGTACACAAAATACAAACAGAAGCAACTTACTTCATAGTTAAGCTGACTACATAGCAACCGCCGTTCAGCAATCTTTTCCAGCATATGATCCAATGGACGATTGCCGAAACCATGTTCACGTAACGCCAGTATAACGCTTATATGATTTGAATACATCATTCACCGATATGATTTAGTTAGTTAACGCATTTAATCTGCTGAAATGAAGAAATCTGCTGGAAGAAAAAAGTTACTTCCAGGGCAAGTGTCGCTTCACATCAGTGACCTCTTCTCTAATCTATTTCTGCTCTCGAAATTTCTTGATCAGCAACAAGATCATAGAAGTGGAAATGGAAATTTAATACTACAGAAATTCGAAGTCAAATTGTAAGAAATTTAGTGCAGGTGGTGCAGTTAGCGACTGCTCAAAATCTGATTTAAAGCAGCTTCGACCGACATACAAGGTCATGTTAAACGAACAAAAGCTTGAAAACATTTGACCTGCGACACCTATTTAGACCGCTCACCATCTTTCTGTGTCGCAATGACCCCTGAATTTAAGGCATGCCGCCGGAAACCAGTATTTCAACATAAAAAACTTTCAAAGATTATCAGGCTTTTAATCGGGGCTTGTTGTTAAGAAACTTACTAAATATTCGAAAACAACGACACTTCAATATAAAACTTCAGCTAGTATTGTCGGACTTTCAAAGAAAATTGGTGCCAACACAATTTCTTGAAACAGTTGGAAAAGAAATACTGCTCCTTCAATATATTAAAAATTAGCTACGACTGTCGGGTCTTTCAATAGAAGATTCTGTTATTAACACAATTTTTAAAAGCCTGAAGCACAAATAATCCACTCTAAAAACTTTAGCTGGTCTTTTTCCGAGAGTTACAACCTAAAGGTCACGTTTAATAAGGCAATGCTCACGCCGACGTGGCATCGTAACGAATCGAAAAACTCAGAGTTGATGCAAAAAGCCCAGTAAGCAAGAATCAATAGTCTTCCAAATTCCTCAATAAAAATTGAAAGCTAGGACTATATAACCATAATAATTAAATTTACAAACTGACTAATAATATGTACAGTTACTTATTATTAAAATGAACATTCTATTATAAGCATTAGCTATGTAGTTCGTTTAAAAATATGCCAACAAGCTTCAATGCTGCAAAAAAGAAAACAAGTTTGCAATCTATTATATATAAACCCAGGCACCGCCATACCAAGAGCGGATATAAGGAGGGGTAGGAGCTGTAGCTGAGCGCCCGCACCTTCGTTTGGGCTAAGACATGAAAATTTTTGTGCTTAGATATAAAATTTTGCTTTCGATCCTTTCGATCCGATACACGTATTTTCTATGAACTGAGTGACTGGGAGTTAAGGAAGTAACCTAAATTTCGCCCTTCGGGCGTCAAATAGGATGAAACTTGCCAAGGTGTGGCTAAGAAGTGGTCCAACTTGGAGGTCCGCCTCCTCTTTCCAGAGGGTTATATCCGCCACTGCTCATGCTACTATGTGCTCTCGTCTGGGTGACAACGGAACACGCAAAACGCAAAGAACCACATAAATTTGACAAATCGCAATTTTATTTGTTTTTCATGATCTCATCTGAAGAACAGATAGAACAGAAGGAATGATACTTATTTTTCATTTAAGCCTAGTTGTACCCGCTAGACAGCAAAAAATTACGATTAGCAGCGAACTGAAATGTTGAGCTGGGGTGGGATTCAAACTCATGACACCCTGCCTTTGAATCAGTACACGTACGCTCTGTCGACTGAGCTATCCCCACAAGACTTCACAGTAGCTATAAAGCTGCTATATTCGATATCCCCAGCCTGTATTTAAGGTCTACCACTGGTATTTTATTTTACATACTGTGTGCTCACGAGTATGCGCACCGATCCTGCCCCGCCACTATTTCTTAGCCAAGATTTTCGAGGCAATATCATTGGGGCCAAAAGAAAGCCGCTTCGTTGATAGCGGCTGTTTGACATCAGAATGTCAGAAAGAAGTCTCGCAGCCCGCAGACCCGGTGTCAAGGTGCCGAAAGGACACCAGAGTCATGCAGAAGAGTTTTGAATGAAGAGGTGGTGTGTGCAGCGACAACTTGTCCCGTCAGGGAGTTCCAGTGCGGAACAACTCGAGCAGCAAATTGCTGGGCTCGATAGTTACGGTTAGGAATCCTAACGACGCGCAGGCAAAGATAGTGGCGGCGCAACCCAGCATTAGGAGCCAATTCGAACAATGTCGACCAATCAAAATCTATGTGGCCATGTAGGAGTTTATGGGTTAGCATAAGATGGGCACGCAAGCAACAAGTTTGAAGTGACTGCATTCCGAGGTATTACAGTCTTTCTTCATATGTGCGTTTGCGGAGAGTATAAAGAATGGAGGTGGCTCGCCGCTGGACTCCTTCAATAGCAACAGTGTCTCTTTGGTAACAAGGATTTCAAGCGCATGAATCATACTCGACAATTGGTCGTACCAAAGCAAAGTACAGCAGTAGAAAAATGTCTTTATTCCAGTACCGGAGTGAACGCTGAAGAACGCCAAGCATTTTGTTTGCTGCTTTGACTATATGGCCACAATGTTCAGAAACCTTATGATTTGACGAAACGATCATGCCGAGGTCGCTGCAAGTTTCTACGATAGGAATTGTTATTCCGTTGATTGAATAAACATGAAAGGTTCCGCAATCCTACATGCACAGCAGCAAATTTAACAACGTTGAAATCAAACAGCCACCTCTTGGCATATCCCGTGACACTATCCAAATCGCTTTGCACATCTGAGGCGTCAATGTCATCGTCTTTTTTGTAGATACGTCGAACTAGTCTAGTGTCATCAGCAAACTTCATAACCTTGGAGTAGAGACATTCGTCAAGATCAATAATGTAGTATAGAAATATTATTGGCCCAATGACGGAACCTTGGGGTCACCGGAGGAAACTGCACTGCATGATGATAAATTACCGCTGACCCTGACTACTTGAGACCGATGTTTCCAAAACTCAGCAACCTATCTGTGTAAGTCGCCATGGACACCGTAGCAACGGAGTTTTGTTAAGAGACGCTGAATAGGCACCCGATCAAATGCCTTGCGCAAATCCAATAGATGACATCCACTGAATCACCTGCGTCCACTATTCTGGAGAGCGCATTCAAGAAGTCTACTAATTGCAATTCACAGGAGCGTCCCTGCTTAATTCCGAACTGTGACTGTCGCCACAAGCGGTTTCGTGTTGCGTGAATATAGAGGGCTGCAGCGACAATCCGCTCCATTGTCTTGCAAACGTTTGATCTAGGGCTTATTGGCCGGTAGTTTGACGGGTCTGCTCAACTTTTTGACTTGTGTATGGGACATACTGCGGCATGCTTCCAAACTGGTGGAATACTTTCGGTATTCATAGATGTAGTGAACAATCACGAGTTTTTTTGCATTCCACATGGAGTTTTGCTGGAATATTGTCGGGACCGGTGGCGAAAGCAGGATTAAGCTTAGAAAGAGCGTCGATTACTGACGCCTCCGTGAAGGAAACTGTCTCTATTGGCGACTCAACATGGCGAATGAAAACTGGCAACGCCGACGTGTCTTCTTGGATAAAGACTGACGTAAAAAGTCATTCAGGGCCTCGGCGCATTCATTGTCAGATGCATACATACTGCCGTCACCCTAATTACCGGACCGACACGCGGTTTATTTCGTTTTTGCAATTTACATATTGCCAAAAGGATTTTTGATCATGTTTAATGTTCTCTGCCAATTTCCTCTCAAATGACATAGTTGCCATGAAAGACTGCTCTTTGACAATATGACTGCGCTGTTGGTAGATAGCGCACGCACGAAGCGTGCCTGAACGCAGGCAAAGACGGTAGGAGTTACGTTGTTGACGGATGGCCTGCTCTACTGATCGGTTCATCCATGGCAGGGACGGCCCGTCTTGAAACCAATTCTGCGTTCCGGCGAACAACAAGCAATAGTATGGCAGACAGAGTTTTGAAATGATTCCCAGTCGAGTTGGACATCATTACTGCTGGATTCCAGAGCTGCTTTAAGCACATCATTTGCCCTGACCTAATCTGTGCGCCAAAGATTATACAACTTCAATGGAGTTTGGTGCGGTGCGCTGTCAATATAGAGCGTCAATTTGAAGTTAACACTGAAATGATCGGCGGTGCCGATACCGGCGTCAATGGAAAGATCGGGAACCATATCCGGATCATTGGTGAACACTAAATCCAAAATGGTAGAGCGACGTGTGGCTGAATCAAAACGCTGGACAAGGGATGCATCCTGGATAATGTTCATGATATCATCGCATTTGGTGGGCTAAACAAAGTTAATCCAGTTAACTTAAGGATAGTTGAAGTCGACTATCAAAAGTATGTGTAGTTATGCTCAAGGTGGGTGCATAAATATAGAAGGAAAGCTCCATCCTGGGCTCTGCTAGTTGAAGGTGATCGGTAACCACAGATTACAAGCAATGAATCAAGCCGACGGAGCTTAATAGACGCAGCAACAATTTCTACAGGAGGTAGCATATTATCAATGAAGAATTGAGTTGGACTTAAATAACTAGCGATATAGAGCAAAACACCAACACCATGAGAGAGCAAACGATCCATCCGAAACATAGCAAAATTTGACATTGACAATTCATAATCAAGGATGTCCGCTCTTCCCCATGACTCTGTCACAACAATTATGCCGAGCTCTGCGTGGCTGTTTACATAATTAATTAACAAATGTCTTTTGTTTATAATACATCGTGCATTTTAAATAAAGTACATTTAGCACTATGCAAATTATCAAGAAAACTAAATATTAGCCAAATTTCTATTTACATTATCATTATTTGAATAAACATCATTAATAATTTTTATCACAGAGTTTTTCAGCACAATATACGTAACTGAACGAACAACACGACATA